>QLTV01000558.1:20954-44817 GCA_003457575.1 Thermophis baileyi
ATAAAGGTGCTAGAATGTGCTGAAATGAGCAAATTAACTATGGAATTAAGAGAGAGGGAGGACACAGAGTATTATAAAATTTGGGATATATGGTATGATTGGCTCGAAAAGAAAAGTAAAATTAATGTATAAATTAAGATAAGAATGAAATATGTTATAAAAGGGAATAAGACAGAGGAAATGTGATAGATGTAATTGTAAATTTAAAAGGTTGTTAATGTATATAATGTAAATAAAAGTAAAAAACTATGGGATAATAGGCAAAAGTGTATATATATGTATCAAATAAGAAAAGACAATAGCTGTTTAGGTATATCACAATAGTCAAACCTAGGGAAATATGGAAATAAGAAAGAAATTATGATTGCATAAAGCTGTATTAATGGAATTATATTTTTAAGTGATATGTATGTTTGTTTTTATATGTTGTAATGTTTGTTTATTTATGTGTTTGTTTTTTAATTGGAAATTTACAATAAAAATTATTTTTTTTAAAAAAAAAAGCTTCTTTCCGGCAGCTCTGTGCTGGAAGAACTCCAACAGGGGAGTATTTCCTCCCAACAGCAGTGTAAAAAGCTTAAAACAACCCTTCCCCTCTAAGAAAGTCAAGCAAAGAAAAAAAAAAGTACCAGCATAGAAAAAAACTCCGGAGACAGTAAGTCTAGGCCAGGGGTCGGCAACCCACGGCTCTGGAGCTGCATATGGCTCTTTGGGCCCTCTGCTGTGGCTCCCTGCCCCTTAACGGTTTGGCCCCTCCCCTCCCCCCTCTTATTTCTTTTTTGGACTCCAGCCCGAAGTGGCAGGAAGCGAAGGCTGCCTTATGCGCAAATGTGGCACGAAGGCAGGTACAGGGCCGCTTCGCTCCTGCACTCTCCTCCCCCCTCCTCCTCTCGTGACCCTCTGGCCGGCTGTGGCTGAGTCAGGAGCGTGCGCACGCACGGGGAGACCTCCTCAAACAAGCACCAAAGCTCAGGAAAGGCGCGCATTGGTGGGCGGCCGCTCGCTTAAGGAGGGTCTCCCCGCGTGTGCGCACGCTCCCGGCTCAGCCACAGCCGGCCAGGGCATCAAGAGAGGAGGAGGAGGGTCGCCGGAGAGTGCAGGAGCGAAGCGCCCCTGTACCTGCCTTCGCTGCACGTAAGGCAGCCTTCACTTCCTGCTGCTTCGGGGTGGAGTTCGCGCCCTCCGTGCTCGGCCGAAGAGCTGCTGGGGGTAGGGGATGACACGGCAAGGCGATGGCCGAAGCATTCGTGCAGGAGAGAAGCTGTGACCTGTTAAGTGCAGCACCTTGAGCACCTTTCCCTGCAAGGGGATCTCCTCAGCCCTGGCTTAACAGACATCAGGAGACCAGGAAGAGGAGTGGGAGGGAAGCTGGATTCCCAGTCCCCTTTCCTGCCTCCTCTCTAGGCGCAAAAGCTCTCTGCGTTTAACCCCTTCACTAAAGCGCTGCACTTTGCTGTGCTTTGGCGATCGTTTGAGGAGGGTCTCCCTGTGCGTGCCCACGCTCCCGGCTCAGCCACAGCTGACCAGGAGGTCACAAGAGGAGGGGGGAGAGAGACACATACACACACATACAGGGAGAGAGAGAGAGAGAGACATAGACACACACACACACACACAGTGATACATAGAGAGGGGGTGAGAGAGGGGAATAGAGGGAGAGGGAGAGGGACAGAGACACAGATACAGAAAGCGGGGGAGAGAGGGGGAGAGAGATAGAGAATGGTTTTGTGGCTGGGTAGGTGTGGCTAGGGGGGTCATGTGACTGGGTGGGAGTGAGTGACATCGAGTTGGCCATGNGATGGAGAGAGCGAGCGAGGGAAAAGAGAGAGAGACAGATATCTTTTTCTCATAGAAAACAGACCCACAAAACCTGGGTAGGCGTAGCTGGGGGGGGTCATGTGACTCGGTGGGAATGACGTCGAGTTGGCCATGCCCACCCAGGTTTTGTGGCTCCGGGTGTTTTGTTTTTTCTGGTAAATGGGTCCAAATGGCTCTTTGAGTGTTTAAGGTTGCCGACCCCTGGTCTAGGCATACTGCCAAGAATGTAATAAGGGTTAACGGAGAGGCAGTTTCTGTAAGCAGGGCAATAAAGATTAGGCTATAGAAACAACACCAGAATGTTGTAACTCCTTACAGGATTAACCCTGTAAACTGGAAAAAAAACAAAAGGAGATTTCTTCTAATAACCGGTTCTCCGAACTGCTTAGAAAGTTAACAACCGGTTCTAGAGACCCTATTAGAACCGGTAGAATCCCACCTTTTGAGTCCATTGCGATTTCCTCCCATGGCCTCGTTGGCTCTGCTACTGGTTGCAGCAGTCCGAGGGGTTTTCCTGGTCGTTTCTTCATTGTGGCGCAGATGGTGCAACTTTTCACATAACTGTCCATGTCTTTCTTTATGCCGGGCCACCAGAATTGCCTCCGTGCTAAGTGTAAAGTCTTTAGGAACCCGAAGTGGCCTGCCGGTTTGACGTCGTGGCTCCTCTGGAGGATTAGGGTGCATAGGGATTCTGGGATGTAGAGTTTCGTCCCCTTCCATGCTAAGTCATCTCTTTTTGACAAGATGTGTTGGTTGTCTCGGAACCAGGGTCTGCTAGCAGTTCGGTTTTGAGTTTCGTGGTTAGATCACTTGCAGGTTGGTCTTGCCAATTGCGGCGTTGTTGTCTGGTGGTCACTTGGGTGGCTGTTTGGGTAGGGGGGATGATGGTGTCTACTACCTCCTCCCGTTCGCATTTGTACTGCTGCATGCGATTGGTGAAATCCAAATTGTTTTACTACCGGTTCTGTGGGAGTGGCTTGATGGGCATGGCTTGGTGGGTGTGGCAGGGGAAGGATACTGCAAAATCTCCATTCCCACCCCACTCCAGGGGAAGGATACTGCAAAATCTCCATTCCCACCCCACTCCAGGGGAAGGATACTGCAAAATCCCCATTCCTTCCCCACTCCTGGGGGAAGGATATTGCAAAATTTCCATTCCCACCCCACTCTCGGGCCAGCCAGAGGTGGTATTTGCCTGTTCTCTGAACTACTCCAATTTTCTGCTACCGGTTCTCCGAACTACTCAAAATTTCCACTGCCGGTTCTCCAGAACCTGTCAGAACCTGCTGGATTTCACCCCTGTTCCTCCCCCCTGGGATGTGCTTTAGCACGAAGTCGAACCAGTTGAAGTATTGAGCCCAGCGGACTTGTTTGGCCACTAGTTTTCGTGGGGTCCTAAGGGCCTCCAGATTTTTGTGGTCAGTCCAGACTTTGAACCGTCTCTGCCCCCTTTCCAGCAGGTGGTGCCAGGTTAGCAGTGCCCATCTCACCGCAAAAGCCTTTTTTTCCCATGCAGTCCATCGCCTCTCTGTGTCCGTGAGTTTGCGGGAGGTGTAGGCGCAGGGCTGTAGGTTTCCTTGGCTATTTCTTTAGAGTAGCACTGCTCCCACTGCCACGTCGCTGGTGTCTGCTTGTATAATGAAGGGTTGTTCATGGTCAGGATGCTTCAGCACCGGTTCCTTTGCAAACAGTTCTTTTAGTGTTTCAAATGCCTTTTGGCAGGTTAGGTCCCACTGTAGGGGTTGTCCCGGGCGGGGTTTCATCCCTGGGCCCCCTGTCTTTAGGAGGTCCATCATGAGTTTGGCAATTTTCGCGAAGGAGGGGATGAATTGCCTGTAGAAATTTGCGAACCCTAGGAAGCTTTGTAGCTGTCTACAGGTGTGAGGGGGCTGCCAGCCTAGGACGGCTTGTACTTTGGCTGGGTCCATCTCTATGCCCTCATTCGACACTTGGTAGCCCAGGTAGTCTAGCTGTGCACGGTGAAATTCACATTTTGATAGCTTGACGTACAGGTTAGCTGCCAGACATTTTTTCAGTACCTGGCAGACTAGGGGTATGTGGTTGTTCATGGTCATCTAGGTAGACAAGGACCCCTTTATAGACATGCTCGTGCAGCACCTCATTTATTAACTGCATGAACACTGCTGGGGGCCCCTACAGTCCGAAAGGCATCACTTTGAATTGGAAGCTCCCTAGGGGGCAGTTGAATGCTGTTTTCTATTCATCTCCTTCCCTGATGCAGACTCAGTAGTATGCTTCTCTGAGGTCTAATTTGGTAAAGACTTTTCCCTTGGCTAGGTGAGATAGCATGTCTTTCATGAGAGGGAGGGGCTATAGCTTGTGTACACACACACAGTTTATTGCTCTAAAATCCATGCACAATCTCATAGTTCCATCTTTTTTTTCTTTGAATAGGACTGGGGCTGTGACCCATGGTTTGGCTGGCTCGATGAACCCCCTTGCTAGGTTTTTGTCTATGTATTTGCGCATTTCTTGCATTTCACGGGGCATCATGGTGCACAGTTTGGGTTTGGGTAGTTTTGCCCTGGGGATGATTTTGATGGCGCAGTCTGTCTCATGGTGGGGAGGTAGGATGTCACACTCGGCCTCGCTGAATACTTCGGCGAGGTCCTGATATTCTTTCAGGATCTGTTCGGCCTCTGGGGTTTTGTTGGAGATGGCTGCCAGTTGTTCTAGTGGGCCCTTTGGGAGGGTTCCCTGCATGGGCGGTGCTTCTATTTGCTGATGTGGAGGGGGTTGGGGTCCCCTTGCTATCCTCAGCCTTCAGCTGCCCCCTTGTCACCAGATGGTCGGGCCCCACTTGTCTAGCCAGGAGAGTCCCAGTATGACTGCATCTGTCATTTTGGGGGCTATTATGAATCGAATTGCTTCCCAGTGATTCGCTAGCTTTGGCTTCACTGGTTTAGTCAGGTGGGTGGCATAGGCTCCCCCCAATAGGGATCCATCGACCTGTTCGAACCTGATTGGGTGAGCCAGCCCTTTCGCACTAATCCCCAGTTTCAGGACCGTGGTTAGGTTAATCAAGCATCTAGTGCAGCCTGAGTCTATTAGGGCTTGAAAAGTCCCCTGGGTTCCTGTTTTGGGGGCAATGAGGTGTATTGGGAAGACAAAAGGGTGGACCAGTTCACTCACCATTGGGTCATTTTTGCCCTCATCCTCACTGTCGTAGGGATCCGACGACTGGTCATCGTTGGCTGGAGTTCCCCACCACCACCCTCTGCAGCCTGGAGGGCTTTTCAGGACATGTCGGTGGTCCACCTGGGGCCTTGTTCCGGTCATGCCCTGGGTGGTGGCTTTGGTTTCGGGGCTGGGGTCGCACATGCTGATGTCATGTGGCCTATCCCCCCGCATCTGTAGCATTTCAGCTGACTTCGTGGGAGAGTTGGTTTTGGGGCTGGCTGTGGTGCTGTGGCTTCCCGTCGGCTGGATGGTCTCTGGTCTAGTTGACTTCTCTCTTTGGTATCCCGGTTGCTTTCTCATGTCGTTGGCGCGCAATCCACCATCGACTTTTACGGCTACTCGGAACCACTCAGAGAGTCAGTTCAGGATGTCCCGATAAGCATTTACCTGGGCAATTTGCTTGTCCAGGCTTGTTCTGAAAAAATGAACTAACAGCGGCTCCGGCAGAGGGGGTAGCTTCCCCATGACTTTCCTTAACTCATGGATGTGTTCCTTAATGGGTCACCCTCTCTGCTTTAGGTTTCTGAGCTCATCTTCCATGTACAGATCCTCCTCCGCCTCCTCAAATCTGGCCTCTAGCTGTCATAGGAAGTCGTCTACATCTTGCAGTTGGGGGGCTCTCCTCTTGTGGAGGGCTGCTAGCCATTCCCTTGCTTCTCCCTCTAGCCCCTTGGCAATGGTATTCACCATGGCTCTGTGGTATGGGTAGATGTGTCCATAGTGTTCTAGGTGGATCTCACCAAGTCAAGAAATAGAGCCAGCGGATCTGAGTCCTCATCAAATTTCCCCCTGTATCAGGGCGGTTCGTTCAGCGCTGCTCCTCCCTCCTCATGTCGGCCCCTGTAAGCCTGTGCTTGATGTGGCTGGCTGTCTTCCTAGGCTCTAGTTCGTAGAGAAGGGGGCTGTCTGCCCTAGGCAGCTTGCCTGTTGCATGGAGGAGGCACTGGCTGCAGTCTCGGGCTCCTTCTCCTTCTGGTGGGTGGAGAAGGGGGGCTGCATTCCCGTCTGCATCTCCTCACTTCAAAAGGCTCAGCTGCAACTTCCCTCTCTTTTGGGCGGCATGACGGCCTCTCATCACGAAGGGTGGCCCGATCAAATTCCTCCCTCAGCTGCTCTATGGATCTCCCCAGGGGTTCCATCAGGGGCTTTGGGAGCCTGGCCTGTGCCCAGTCCCACATCCAATTCACTCTTCCTAGCTGGCTCAGGGGCCTTCCCACCTTCTGGGCACTAGGGTGGGGGAACTCGACCTCAGCTGCTTTAGGGATTCTTTTCCACCAATACTCATCCCTTTTTGCTTCAGTCGCTGGGGCGGGTGTCTCGGCTTTGATGGTCAGGGAGGGCTGCACTCCAGTTGCGATTTGGCTGCTGGGTCCTAGAAGTCCCTGGTTGGAGGCAAGTTCTGCCTCTCTCTGGGTCGTCTGGAGCAGGGTCTCTTCAGATAGTCTGCCCTCTGCCATGGTAGCCTGAGTTTCTCTCCATGCACCCCAGGGGTTGGGGAGCAACTGGAGAGTCCGGGGCTCAGGAGTCCTGGTAATTTTGATTAGTTTTGAGAGAGTTGGCTTGCCGAGGTGGCGCAGTGGTTAAAAGAGCCGAGGTGGCGCAGTGGTTAGAGTGCAGTACTGCAGGCCACTTATGCTGATCACCGGCTGCCAGCAGTTTGGCAGATCGAAGCTCACCAGGCTCAAGGTTGACTCAGCCTTCCATCCTTCCCAGGTCAGTAAAATGAGGATTGTTGGGGACAATATATTGACATTGTGAACTGCTCAGAGATGCTGTAAAGCATTGTGGAGTGGTATATAAGTGCTATTGCTATGATATTTGACATATTGTATGTCTTAATTTTCATTTGTTCTGCTTTCTCTTATATTCCTATTTATTTTAGCATATTTTGCAGCCAAAAATAAGGATTTTCAATTTATGGTTTTATTTTTAACATCATTTGCTGGCTAGAGTCACTTGTTGAGATGGGCAGCTATATGAATTAATTAAACAAACAAACATAATGAGATGGGGGGTGGGTGGGCAGATGGAATGTGCTTTTGTTTTTGGCTGCCGAGCTGCTTCACCGTTTTCCCATCCCCCTTGCCTATGGCAACTTGAGAGCAGGCCAGGGATGCTTTGCGAGTTGACAGTCTGTTGGTAGTTGACATAGCACCTTAGGTATTGCTCCATCATGGTGTTAGTTCGTTCCGCCGTCCCATTGGTACTCGGATGATAAGCTGAACTAAGCCCCTGGGAGGACCCAATTGACTTTAAGAACTCTCTCCAGAATTTAGCCATGAATTGGACCCCCCAATCTGAAATAATTCTGCGTGGGACCACATGCAATCAGTAGATATGCCTCAGAAACAACTTCGCCAGTTTGTGGGCAAATGGTAGTCTGGGACAGGCAATGAAATGAGCCTGTTTGGAAAATAGTTCGATCACTGTCCAAATCACAGTATTCCCTCCACTTTGTGGCAGCTCGACTATGAAGTCCATTGCAATCTCTTCCCAGGGCCGGGTGGGCTCGGCTACTTGCTGTAGCAACCCGGGGGGCTTCCTTGGTCTCTTCTTCATCATTGCAAAGGTTGCACAACTCTTTACATAGCTCTCAATGTCCTTTTTCATCCCTGGCCACCAAAATTGCCTCCTAGCCAGGTGCAAGGTTTTCAGGAATCCAAAGTGCCCAGCCTGCCTGGCATCATGGCTGTGTCATAGGACCTGCATCCACAGACTATTAGGGACATACAGTTTAGCCCACTTCCAAGCTAGCTCGTCCCTGATGGTCAAGAGCTGTGGGTGCTCCTTGAACCAGGGGTTGCTGTATAACTCAGTTTTGAGTTTCTCGGTCAGTTTCTCCCCTGGTGTGGTCAGTTGTCACACGGCTCGTCATGTGGTCAACTGGGCTGTTTTCTGGGATAGGGAAATAATTGCATTAACCACCTCATCCCGACTGCTCTTGTACTTGGGCATTCTCAAGAGGGCGTCAGCCAGGAAGTTTTTTCCTCCCGGGAGATATTTTAGGCTGAAGTTAAATTGGTTGAAGTACTGCGCCCACTGAACTTGCTTTGGTGAGAGTTTGCGAGGAGTCATAAGTGCCTCCAAATTTTTATGATCAGTGCACACTTCAAATGGTACTCCCTTCCAGGTTACTCCCTTCCAGGAGGTGGTGCCAGGTCAATAGTGCCCACCGGACTGCAAAAGCCCCCTTTTCCCATATGGCCCAGCATCTCTCCGTGTCAGTGAGTTTTCGGGAGGTGTAGGCGCATGGTTGCAGGTTCCCCTCCTCATTTCTCTGGAGGAGGACAGCCGCTATGGCCATGTAGCTGGCATCAGCCTGGATTACGAAGGGTTCCTCGGGATCGGGGTGCTTCATCCCCTTTTCCTTTGCAAATAGCCTTTTTAGAGTTTTGAATGCCTGTTGGCATTCCATCGTTCATTGGAGCGGCTGACTCAGCTGGGGTTTAGCCCTGGTTTTCCTAGTTTTCAGCAGCTCTGTGATCGGCAAGGCTATTCTTGCAAAGGATGGGATGAATTGCCTATAGAAGTTAGCGAACCCCAAAAAGCTTTGTAACTGTTTATGGGTTCGAACCATTTCTAAAATGACTTTCACATTCTCTGGGTCCATTTCCACCCCTTTGCTCGATACTCGATAACCTAGGTCAGGGCTGTCAAACTCACGGCCCACGGGCCAGATGCATCATGCGCTGGCCATGCCCATGCCCGGTTTAGCGAAGGGGGGGAAGTCCCGATACATCACATGACGCCGCCGTGACGCCATGAGTTTGACACCCCTGACCTAGGTAGTCCAGCCAGGTCTGGTGGAACTCACATTTGGACAGCTTAGCATATAGGTTCGCTGCCAGAAGCTTCTCAAGGACTTGGCGGACTAGTTTGACATGCTCTTCCATTGTCTCGGTGAAGAAGAGAATGTCGTCCAGGTAAACTAGGACTCCCTTATACAAGTGCTAGAAAGGGTCAGCTTTCACCAGTTGTGCCAATATGATGTTTCCAATAAACTGTTCTTTGAGGAACTTGCCTGCCTCAGAGTTCTCCTTTCTATGGGTACATTACTTGGAATGCTGACATCAAGCCGACTCTGCCGAGGAGTCCCTGACCACATCCATGAGTGGTACTGAATGGCAGTGGCCATGGACCTCGAACTCAATCAGCACAAGAAACGTGGTTCTGCCGAAAAGAAACCAAAAAGGCAGACCGAGAAGTGCCAGCTGGGTCGTCAGTCCAGCCCCCACCAAGCTGAAGAGCAACCAAGGGGGACCTCAGGGCAACCCATCAAATGCTTCCGCTGCAGTCAACAAGGCCATCGAGTGGCTGAGTGCCTGGCTCCAGCTCCCGTATCAAAAGGGAAGACTCTGGAACCAGCCAAGCTGAAAAAACCACCACGCAAAGCAGCTGAAAGGGGGAAGTTTGCCCGCCAAGCTGTGGAGGTCTCCCCTCCCCCAAAAGGGGAGAACTCTGGCCCAGGGACCCCAAGTGCCCGTGGCCTATGGGAGCGACGAGGAGAGCGAAGACGAACGATGGTAAGTGAAGCCATCTGGCCCTTCGCCATCCCATCAAGATTAGTAGTGCCCAAGACAGGAAAAAAGGGGGAGGTGGAAGACATCATAGACACAGGCTGCACCCAGTGTCTGATCAGCCTACCCACGGTCTGTTAGAGATCAGAACAAAAATGATGACCCGACACATACGATTCGAACAGGTCAATGGATCACTGATAGGGGGAGCCCCTGCCACACTCCTCACCAAACCTGTCAGACTAGAGATGAGCCAGCACTGGGAACTCATCTGCATCATAGTGGTGCCAAAAATGATGGAAGCAGTGATTCTAGGACTAGCATGGCTAGATAAGTGGGGCCCCACCATCTGGTGGGAAGGGGGTGACAGGAAGCTAGGACTGGGAGTAGGCCCCCTCCCTCCTCCTGACACCACCACAGGGAAAGCCGCCTGACAGCCAAACATCACTAAGTGAGACGACAAAGCAAAGACTACATCTGAGCAGCCCCCAGGGATGCCCCAAATCCCCAAGGAATACCGGGATCTAGCAGGGGTCTTCAGCGAAGAAGAATGCAACGCCCTACATCCTCATCGCCTTACTGACTGCGTCATCGAATTCGTAACTGGAGCAAAACTACCCAAGCCAAAAATGTACTCCATGACCCCAAAAGAAATGAGAGAGCTAAGAGAGTACATAGACATGAACTTAGCGAGGGGGTTCATACAACCAGCAAAATCAAGGGTAGCCACCCCAGTTTTATTCAAAGAGAAAAAGGACATGTCGATGAGGCTATGCATAGATTTTAGAGGAATTAATGCCATATGCATGGAAAAGATGTACCCATTGCCTCTCATGAAGGACCTGCTAGCCCACCTAGCAAAAAGAAAGGGGTTCACTAAGCTAGACCTGCGAGAGGTGTACTACTGAGTGCAGATTAGGGAAGGAGACAAGTGGAAAACGGCATTCAACTGCCCCCTAGGGAGCTTCCAATTTAAAGTGATGCCATTTGGTCTCCAAGGAGCCCCCACGGTGTTTATGCAACTAATCAACGAGGTGCTACATGAGCACCTGTACAAAGGGGTCCTCGTGTATTTGGATGATATTCTCATCTTCACCAAAACCCTAGAAGAGCATGTTAAACTAGTACATCAGGTGCTAAAAAAGTTCTTGGAGGCCAAACTATACACCAAGCTCTCCAAATGTGAATTCCCGCTTGAACTACCTGGGGTATCAAGTATCTAGTGAAGACGTGGAAATGGATCCTGGAAAAGTCAAAACCGTTTTACACTGGCAAGCCCCTCACACCCGCAAACAGCTTCAAAGCTTCTTAGGGTTTGCGAACTTTTACTGACAGTTCATCCCCTCATTTGCTGAAATTGCCCTCCCCATCACCAAACTACTAAAAATGGGAGGGGGGTCAAACCATGATCAAGTCAACCATTGAACCAGACCCTAGACTGCCAGAAAGCCATGGAACCAATCCTAAAATATCCAAATCCAGAGCATCCATTCATCATCCAAGTGGATGCCAGCGATGTGGCAGTGGCCGCAGTCCTTCTTCAGAAAAATTCCAAAGGCAACTTGCAGCCCTGTGCCTAACACCTCCAAAAAACTGACAGAAACTGAACGGCGGTGGGTGATATGGGAGAAAGAAGCATATGCATTTCAATGGGCCCTTATTAACTTGGTGCCACTTCCTAGGGAGCAGCCAAGTCCCATTTGAGATATGGATTGATCACAAAAACCTGGAGGCACTTAGGGCCTCACGGAAACTTCCCCCCAAACAAGTCCGGTGGCCGCAATACTCCAATCGTTTCAATTTTACGCTGAACTATATGCCTGGAGGGAAAAACCTTCTAACAGATGCACTGTCATGAAAGTCCCAATACAACAGTAAACATGAGGAAGTGGTCCATGCCATGCTTTCCCCCTCCCAGCCAGCCGCTCAAGCCACCACCCGAGGGCAAGCGCAACGGCAAAGAACTGGAGACAGCGAAGCACTAACTCAAAACCTAAAAAACTAACTCTCAAACGACCCTTGTTACAAAGACAACCCATGATTGCTAACCCTCAGAGACGGGCTAGCATGGAAGGGTTTCAAACTATATGTCCCCAACAGCCTGCGCCTCCAACTACTCCAAAGGAGCCATGATTCTAAGCAGGTGGCTACTACACCTGGCAAGAAGACAATTTTGGTGGCCAAAGATGAAAAAACACATTGAGGACTATGTCAAAAGCTGTGTCACATGCACAGCCATGAAAAAGAGACCAAGGAAGCCCCCAGGTCTGCTCCAACAGGTGGCGGATCCATCTCGGCCATGGGAGGAAATCGCTATGGACTTCATTGTAGAACTCCCTGATAGTGGAGAGAATTCAGTCATTTGGACCTTAATAGACTTGTTCTCCAAACAAGCCCACTTTATAGCTTGCTCTTAAAGCTCTTCCATCAGCCCACAAGCTACCTAAACTATTTGTTAAGCACATCTATAGGCTGCACAGTGTTCCCCACAGAATTATCTCTGACCGGGGAGTCCAATTCACAGCCAAATTCTGGAGGGAATTTGTAAAGTCCATTGGGTCCTCACAAGGACTCACTTCGGCATTCCATACGAGCACTAACTGGGCCACGGAATGCACGAAAGCGATGGTTCAGCAATATTTGAGGTGCTATGTAAACTATCAACAGACCAACTGGGCAGAATTACTGCTTTTCGCCATAATTTCGAGTACCTGAAAAAAGCCTGGGAAAATACAAAATGGGCCCTTTAGGAAGCGGCAAAAACCCATAAAGTGCAAGGCGATGAGCACCGAGACCCCCCAAAAGCCTTTCCATGTAGGGAGCAAAGTGTACCTCTCAACGAAATACTTAAGGCTGAAACTCCCCTGCAAGAAATTGGGATCAAAATTCATAGGGCCTTTCCCAATAGTGAAAGTGATTAATCCGGTTACAGTACAGCTGAAGCTTCCCCCCCCCCTACTAGGGAAAGTTCATCCAGTTTTCCACAGCAGCTTGCTGAAGCTGGCGGTAGGCTCCCAGCTGAGACCAGTAGATCGGCCAGCCCCTAAACCAAACATAGTGCAAGGGGAAACGCATTATGAGGTGAAGAAAATCTTAGACTTTAGATTATATAAAGGGAGGCTACAATACCATGGAAGGGATACTCTCTCCGAAGCCACATGAGTAAAAAGTTGGAATGTAAAAGTTGACAGTCGAGCAGTTTCACGAGCAGTTTCCTCAGAAGCCAAAGGAACCTCCGGGGGGTGGGGGGATTAGTTCAAACAATGATTAACCCCATCTGGTTACTTTTCTCTTCTAAGAGCTCCTCGTCAATTAAGGGGGTTCGATTGTCAACCCTGAGGTGAACCTGACTGAGGCCATCTTGGAGGCTTCAGGGTTGCCACACAACAGAGGGAGGGGGGAAATAATTAGACGGGGTTTTGTAGCCAAAACAATAAAGCTTTCCTGTGGGAATCAAGGACATTTGCACAGGTGGCTGGCCAGAGGATGAGTGAAGTAACCAAGCAACCGGCCAGCAACTGGTTTGGACAATGTGACCAGTGACTGGGGTGGGGGGAAAGGAAACTTTTACTTTTTAATTGGGTAGGTGAAAGCTGCGGGAACTTTAGAGTTGGCTTTCACCAGTTGTGCCAATATTATGTTTCCAATAAACTGTTCTTTGACGAACTTGCCTGCCTCAGAGTTCTCCTTTCTATGGATACATTACTTGGAATGCTGACATCTACATTCCCTAAGTCCCCCTCTCCACCGCCATAAGTATGGCAACTAAGAAACGAAGCAAGAAAATTATGGCTTCAGCTAGAGTTGTTTCAAGAGTTGACACTAAAATCAGAGAGAGGGAAAAAATAGAAAACAAATGCAAAGTGCAAAAACAGAAAGAAAAAAGCAAAAGAAAGAAAAAATATTTAGAAAAAAGGAATATTCAAGAACTGATTCCCAATATTCCTTGCAACAAGTTCAGGCAAATATAATATTTCCCCATACCCATAAGATTATATACACAATTCACTTTTCCCATAATATCCCCACCCTTATCCATTCACAAATCCAAAAATCATCCATTTCTGTCCAAATACTGGCAGAAAGTTCATAAAGGGTTTTCAGAATTTTATAGACATATTTATTTTAACCCTTGTCGAACAAGTAAACCTTATATTCCATTCTTTTGGTTTTGACAATTTGATCTTTTCATCAGATTGCTGTTTAAGGCTTGAATTTCCATGCAAAAAAAAAATTCTTCCTTCTCAAATATTTCTTCAAGGCTTTTGTAAATCCAACATTAAATCCATGTAACATCCTTTGGTCATGTGACCATGTTTTATAATGGTTTTGCTGAAAATCGGCATTTCCTTTCAGTTTTTTGGCAAAACTGAACCATAGCGAGCTATTGGTTCGCTGATGATCACATAACAACTGCCGCAAAAAAGGTTATAAAATCAGGTTGGTCATGTGGGTGACCCAATTTATGACTGTCACAAGTTACAACTGTGATGAGCAGGCAACATTTATACCTGAACCTTTCCCAACCTATCAAGATGGCTTGAATCTTGGTTTCCAAACAATTTGTCCAACAGACATCCAGATGGTATTGGTTTCGGAAAGCTATTTTAGGACATTCTAAAAAATAGGCTTCAAAGAATCTTGCCTTCCCCCTACACACCGGACATTTATGGAAAGAAAACATGATAAGGTCATGAACCAAGCAGACGAGCCATCTTCTCATGCCTGATCCAGGCAGACTTGGGGGTAAGACAGGAATCATTTTGAAATAAAACCACAAAGCCTGGTGCCAAGTAAAACCTCTCTTGGTTTTCATATTATGAAGAAATAGTCTTCTTAGAACTATTTGAAGGGGGGGGGGAGTTGAGTCATTGTGATTTGTGAACAGATTGTCCTCTGGCTCCCCCTCATGAATCAAAGTGAAAATAAAAGCAATCTCTTTACAAGAAATTGCTTTTATTTTCACTTTTGATTCACTCTTGTCAAGAGATTGTAGCAAATACATAAGACTATCAGATGTGGGTTGCAAAACTCAGGTTTGCAAACGTGGCAGTGAAGAGAGATAAAGAAAGCCCTCTCTGATGCCATGAACAGGTCACCCAGATTTTTAAGCCCAGGTCTGCTGGCCCTACGTAAACTATGGCTTTTTTTAAAGCATGGTTCCTTTGAATAAGCCAATTGGCTTTGTCCTGTCAATATGCTAGCCACAAACAAGGGTTAAAAAAAAATGGAAGAAAATACTTGTAGTTCAGAGCTGAACTGTGGTGTGGGGTCCTTGGTGCTCTCTGAGCTAGGTTGTTTTCTTGCAGACATTTCATTAACCCAACTACCATTGGTGCTAGAAGGGTTTGCGAGGAGGAGGACTGTAGGGTCCTTGGTGTTCTCTGACGCTAGGTTGTTTTCTTGCAGATATTTCAGATAGGTAAGCTCATCAGATGCACTGTATAGCATTCAACTGTCTAAAAAGGCCTAAAGAATTTCCTCTTTCTGTATTGGAACACACCTATTATTATTACCAGTAGGACTAACGGGAAGTTTATTTAGAGATTTTGACTGCACGGAGTATGTTTAATCTTTTTCCTTCTGGTAAGAGTAGCGATTTAAAGGTTAATACATTAACTGCAAATATACGTAATACATATATTTATATAACCGATATCTCTAAGAATATCCGTACACAAGAGCCGTTAAATTTTCCCGAGTCCTTTCCGTTTCTTGGAAATCAAGTCAAATAAATCCGCGCCCAACGCTGAGCAAAGTTCGGCTATGCTCAGCCCCGGTGCATCTCTAGCGCCGCCGAAGACGGAAAGGGGGCTCGCTGTGCGATGTGGAACCGGGCCAGCCTAACCCTGGCGCGCGGCCTCGGAGCAAACAAGACCGGGCTAGGTTTGCCAAGGGGGCGAACGGGCGTTTCTTACTCCGAAACCGGACCACCCCTCTGGGCAAAGACTTCCCGAAGTTGCGATCGCCGTTGCCCAGGGCAAGGCAAGCGAGGAAGCGCCAAGCCCCACGAACTGGCCGGAAGGAGCGCTGGCGCTCCGGGCTTCTCCGAAGTCTGCAGAACTTAGTTTGGCCGAGCCTGGTTGGTGTGTGGCTTCTGGGGCGTCGCCTGCCCTGCGAACTGCGGAGCCAGCCCTGTTGGCTTATGATTCAGCGTGCGGGGTAAACCGAGATGGCTGCGTTGGATTGAATCCAAAGGCTGAATTTCACCGTGTTTTGCGTTTGCACGAAACAATAAGCCATATTGTTTTGATCCTAGTGGGCGTGAGTTCCCCCCCTCCTTATTGTACACCAAACCACCACCACCCCAAAATAATCAAAATTAGAATTACTGAAGCTCTGTAATGGGTGCGCGCAGCCACTAAGTTTCTAAATGACCCGATTAAAGGTATTGTGTGAACTCGGGTTAATTCAGTTACCAGGTTAAGTAGATGCACCATCTGTTGCATCATACTGTACTCGTGCGCTCTGTACAGTGTATTAGTACAGTGTATCCCGTATTCCAGCCTTTCCCAGATTCCAGAATTCCTATTCATAGACTGGAGATTGCGATAGTTGTAAATCCAGCTCATCCGGATTTGGGACTCCATCATCCACTATAAATCCCTGGATTCATGAGAGCACCCAGTTCCGCTACTCAAATGCCCCCACTTTAGGGAGATCCATATTCTACCTCTGGTTTAAACTCCAGCCATCATTTGCCCCTGCAAGAAAAATTAAGAGACGCACAATATACGCAAATATCTCTCCACTTTTCATGGCGATGTTTTACTAAGGAGTCTTCTGGTTGCTAATGTTTCACCTGACCAACCTCGAAGGGACATTGTTGGGATCATAAAATGTTCCTTGAGTTGCACATAGAAGCGGAGTAAAACCTGGCAGGAATATATTTTCAGAGGAGCTAGCTCACTGATGCGCAGCGGAACTCCCTGGATAAGTCAACATAAATATACATGGTTTTCCTCTGTAAATTGGGGAAAAGATTTGTTTTTTTCAAACTGCCTCCGCCTCTACAGCTGTAGAATTTAGCAAAGGGGGGGGGAGGGACAGATTGATTTCTAGATATAATGTTTAATACTTACATTATGGAATATAATTCTGACTGTGGGAAACCCCCCCCCCATGAAATATTTTGGGAAATATTTAAAAAGGCAGGATAGAATATTTCCCCTAAATGAGAAATGGGAAAAATCTTAAGGGAGGCAGAAACCAGCCCTGCCCCAAGCAGAAATTATTAAAAAGTATCTTTTCATGAGCAGTAGTTGACTTTACCTGATGCACAAAAGTGAGCTACAGCTCACAAAAGCCAACCCATTAAATTTGACCATCACTTTTCGGGGTTTCGTGTTGGTGTCCCATCCAGCGTCCAACCGGTTCTGACTTCCCTTTCTGAAAATCTTCCAGTTGAGTTCAGCTCCAGATGCCTTTATGGAGACGCCCCTTATTTATTTATTTATTTATTTTATAAAATTTATATGCCGCCCAACTCCCGAAGGACTCTGGGCGGCTCTCTCAGCCACAGCGCCGCCGGAAAGGTTTCTTCTGACTTTTCGGGCGAGCCTCCCGCACCAAGATCTCCAGGTTGTCTCCCTTCCTAACCCCCCCCCCCCGCCCTGCAAGATCAGGCGAGGAGGCCTGTCCCTCCCTTTCTATCTCTAGGGCTGGCCTGCGTGCGTGATGACGTAGTAAGCGGCAGAGGCGGGGCCGACTGTTGGCGCTGTCAAGCCGAGCGCGCGGGGGGCGGCGGAGAACACCGAAGAGGCGCTGGCAGGTAACGGGCCGTGAGTGGGGGCGCTGGGGGTTGAGGCGCTAAGCGGGGGCCCCGAAATCCACTGGCGCAGAGGAACTATCGGGGCGGCGACGGCGGCGAGGCTGACGCCGCCCTTCCCGGAGGCCGGGGCGGTCCTACAGGCCGGCGTGTCCTTGAGGCGACGTTGCTCGGGATGGAACGGTGGATGGGTGGGTGAGCGGGCAGTCAGACCCCGCGCGCCTTCTCGACTTTCTCGCGCATGCGCCCTCCTCTCTCTCTCTCTCTCTCTCTCTCTCTCTCTCTCTCTCTCTCTCTCTCTCTCTCTCTCTCTCTCTCTCTCTCCCTCCTAGATTCCTACTTGGAAGTAATGCCTGCCGGCCAGCCGGCCGGCCGGCTGGCTGACTGGCTGGCTGAGTCGGCTTCTTCCGGCTTTGCCAGAACCGGCCCGCGCTCCTTTCCCCGGGACCTCTGAGGTGGGCCAGTTTCTGGGCGGAGGACTCGGTTAGCCCCCCCTCCCCCCCCCCCGCCCGTTTCCTTTCTTATGAATGAAAGTCACGGTGAGGGAAGGAAGCGGCCAAGCCAGTAATTAGACCTCTTGGAAGTCCCACTTTGATGAAACAGCAATACTGACAGTGATTTTTGATAGAGAGAAAAGCTTTACTATACACACTTAGTTATTCCTGTGTGGGCTGCAAAATGTGTAGCAGAGACCTTCAGCGGTGTTTCTCAAACTTGGCAACTTTTAAAGAGGGGTAGACTTCAACTCCCAGAATTCCCCAGCTGGAAGTTGGAAGCCCACACTTCTTAAAATTGCCAGGTTTGAGAAGCGCTGAGCTACAGGAAAGTCTTGTTTAACACTTTGCTGCCTTGTAGAGATCCGAATATATGCAGTATAAATCTAGGTACTCCTATGCACATTTAAGCACAAACCATAGGAGCCATCCATGTTTGTGATTAGTCTCTAGTCCTTGATATGAATTGTTATGGATTGTCAGTCCTGGTCTTTGGTTTAGGATGTTGTGGGGATCCAGCAAGTTGTGATTTACTCAATAAATTGTGGCTAGGTGAATCAAAATGTAAATCAAACCCACACATCAAAGCCTAAGGGATTGGGATAGGTATGAAATATTGTAAAATAAATAAAATATTTGGCCTTCTCATAAAGACAATGGATACCTGGCTCTCCCCCTTCCTCCTTATTTTTAATGTACATATTTGCCAAACAAGTGGAGGGAAAAAAGTTCAAGTAAGAGATTGAAGCATATAAAATGAAGACATTTTGGGGGACAGTAACAATGAAATAATTTAAATAGTTGTTTTAAAAGTTTTGGCACTACATGTAACTTCCTATTATAGAAGAATATTCTATAATGAATAGCAACAGGATATACCCCCATACATGTTTGGGTCTCAAACTTTTAAATGTGAAGAGCAGCATGTTGACCAGGTTAGCAAGAATAAAAAAAAATAAGTTCTTTAGAGCCTAGCCAAATATTACTACTGATGATTACTGATGGATATAAGAGAACCACTTTGGTGTAATGGTAAAGGCACCAGAACGGGAAATTGTGGATGACTTTGGGCCAGCCACTTTCTTTCAGCTCTAGGAAGGAGGCAATAGTAAACTTCTTCTGAAAATCCTTGCCAAGAAAACTGCAGGCAGTCACCAGGTGACTTGAAGGCACTCCACAACATGACTGTAAATTGAGTCTCCTCCGTTCGTGTTAGAACTTAATCACTGTACCATATAGTATTTATTATTTTGTGCATAACACATTGTGCTCAACTAAAATTAAGTTGGCAGAACCTGTACTTCAGCCTCCTGTGGGAATTTATCCATTGTCTTTGCCTGTTGTGTGAATCAGGCCATCACATTAAAACTATAATATGGCTTGTGATATTATATGTTATATGAAGATTGTGTTTCAGAAAGGTAGTTTTATAGTGTTTCATGAACTCAGTCAAAGTGTTGTAAGGGGCCCTAGAACATAAGAAATGAGTTAAAGACAATAAAAGTATTATTTTGCTTGCTGAGCCAATAGCAGATATACTATTAATGTTAGTATATCTTAGGCACTTACTATTTGGTACATGTTGCAGGAGGAAGATAAAGAGGTAACCACTGGACATTTGGTTCAGTTACAAGAATGAGAAATGACAGAAATAGCCAGTGTGGTTACTATATCTCATGGAAAAACAAAGCTACCTCCGTATACCGTGTTCTTCTCCAAGGTGACTGTGTTCAGTTGAGATGCCCTTGTGTAGTTATAAGGAAGGAAATGTCAACTAATGAGATTTTCTCTCACTGAAAATGTAGGTCTGTGTACAGTAAATTGTAAGTGTCTGTTGTTTTGGGTATAAGGTCCTAGTTATTAAACCTGCATAGATTCTTATCAGGCTGGATGAAGTCTTGTCAATTGTATTTCTTGTTTTATATTCAGAGCTACTTTAAAATGTTGCTGCTTCTCTTGTCCTTGTGTTGTTCGGTGATCTCTTTACAATAATGGTAAAGGAAACTTGCAGTGCCCTTTTATGAGAACTTGGTTCTGGAACCACCAAACCATATGACTGAGCTGCAGATTTCTTGTTAGTTTTCAAACAAATAGACTTATGTAAATTGTACTGTACGCTTTGTGCTGAGGTAGTTTTTCCATGTCTCATCATTCTTCCTTTTGTGTAAATACATAATGGTCTGCCATTGAGCCAGATCATTTTATTAGTAAAGTAATTCAGATTACTCAGGGATGTATCCTATTCACTCTATCAGTTGAATATAATGAGATATTGAATATCACTTAGAGGTAGTATGCTCTCCCTTTAACTCTATTCATGACATTTAAACCAGGGCAAAATGAATATTGATGTTTGTATATTATAACTAAGAAGATCTCTTTGAAACAAGAGGCTTAAGGAAGTATTGTTTGTGTCTTCCAAACATACATTTTAATACTAAAATGTCATACTACTGTATAAATTGTCTTAAAAGTATCTTAGGATTCTCTGTAGTATATAATATTCAACAGAAAAGACTGTGATTCCCACTCAGCCACAAAAAATTCTGAATTATTATTATTTTTTATTATTTATTAAATTTGTATGCCGCCCAACTCCCAAGGGACTCTTGAATGGGATGGAAGTCAGCAGAATGTTCCTTTTCTTTGTAAAGGGATCTTGAAAAGGGTTCAGCTGAGTTAGTGAATGAGAGTTGGTTCCCGGCACCCAGCTTTCTGTCACATGTGTAAGAGTAACATCAAGATGTTCAAGAGTATATTATTGTACATCTATTAAAGACCTCTATTCCAATTGGTCTCATTTACCTATACTGTGTTTGTATTTCCTCCATGAAATTAGAAAGATTCATCATCTTCAGACTAATTATAGAGCAAAATAGTGGTATCAGGATAGAGCAGATGCAAATATTGCAGTCCTGTTTTGTATTAATTGTATCCATTCAGATAAATTAGTCAACAAAATTGCCTTTCGTTAATGGGTGATGGCAGGGTAAATTAATTTGACAAGAAACCCTCCTTTTTCTTTTTCAAATACTGCTTTAAATAAAGGCTTCCGTTTTCTAATTTCCAGAACAATCATGCTTGCTTTTGGTTGCAAAACCAGTAAAATTAGGCTTCCATATGATTATTGAAAATAGGCATGTGATCTAAAATATAATCATGAGCCTGGAACAGTAGCTTACCTACTAAGAAGTAAGATAATGATTGGAAAGCAACTTGTATTGTTTGGATACTATATATCTGTACTTATCAATGGGTCCCAAGGAAATTAAATATTTAAAATAAACATAAAACCATTATCTCAAGGGAAACTAAAGCATTGCAGTATTCTATAGTTTAATAATTTAAATAGCAGTTTTGATTAGTTTAATATTCGTGAAACACTTAACAATTAAGTTAAGTAGATGATTAAGAAATGAATAGATTTTAAAATAACTGATTTAGCTAAAGCAACAAGTTTCAAAGAATCAAAATATTTTTATAATGAACTTCATTTTAAATTTTTAAAAGTCAAGTTAAAATCTATCATAAACTATGTGTCAACTCGCAAAGCATCCCTGGCCTGCTCTCGAGTTGCCATAGGCAAAATAGGAACCCTGACACTATGAATTATTTTAAGTCTAATAAATACTGTATAGTAACTAGAAACAAGTAATTTTTGGTAGTTGTACAATATGTTTATTAGTAGTGACCAGAGTTTTGAATTCAGTTTCAAAATGTGTTCTTTGGAGAATGCAGGAGCACAAACATAATACCTCTTTAAAATATTTGCAACTTTTCCCAACATAGTGTACAAACTTCAAAACTATTCAGGTGTTTTAAAAAAATTTTAAACAGGTACTATTTTCATAGTCCCAGATGCACTGAAGCATCATTTTTTAATTGAATCCACATTACTGAAATCAGGATGTTGTGATTACTGACCTTCCCTCCTAGCATAATCAGCACAAGGGTGAGTGAATAATATTATAATAACTGATATTTCCTCTGATGAAATGGACTGTGAGCCATTAAAATATAGACAATAATAAACTGAGTTATCCTTTAAGGAGTCCTAAGACTGTTACTGTTTTTGATGAAGAACTGACAACACTACTACTCTTTTGGACATTGTTTCATGTTGGAATTCTTCAAGCTGCCTTGTATTGTGTGACAGCCATCTCTTAGTATCAATTTATTTTGAGGCTAGTACAAAGGAATTCTTAAGGAAAATCATTTTAAACCTAATTATAAGCAACTGCTTTTTAGAGTATTGTACTAGAGAAAATTCAGGTGTTCGAATTGTCACATTCTCATGACTTTGTTGATGTGCAAAAACTATGTATGAAGGGCATTGAAACAGTATTTATTTAGCATATGGCAGCATTGAAATAGTGAATGGATTCATTGAGAGTTCATGGGGAAAACCTGGATGAGTGTGAATAGATGGTAGATAGAGACTGCTGTCTGGAAAATATTGTTTATGTTCTGCAAGTGGAAGCTTTTGGGATAAGAGTTGCATCATCAGCTAAATTATAGTATAGATGGAAAGTAGTTGTGCCATTAAGAGTAGACAGTACAAGCTATATAATTCACTACCTCATATTTTTTAGTTCTTTGGTTTCTAAATCTGTAAGGGAAACAGCATGAACTAGAGGGATTCTTAATCAGATCCACCATATCTCTTATATTCTCCATATGAATAGTGAAAGACTCTAAATATAAATCGCCATAGTCTGTGCTGACCACTTGATTAATTTAATAGTCTATGTACTTCTGTTTAATCGCTGACTCTGTTTTTATTTTTCTCCCAACAGGAACCTGTCTGTTGCTGCAGGACAAAAATGTTTCACTTAAGGACTTGTGCTAGTAAACTAAGGCCATTGACTGCCTCACAGACTGTTAAGACAGTTTCTCAAAACAAACCAGCAGCAGCACCAAGGACGTTTCAACAGATCAGGTGCTACAGTGCACCTGTTGCTGCTGAGCCATTTTTGAGTGGGACTAGTTCAAATTATGTGGAGGAAATGTACTATGCTTGGTTGGAAAATCCAAAAAGTGTACATAAGGTAAGGAGTAGCCTCCCTAGAATAAAGCATTTTCTTCTGCACTTTGGTACTCATGGTTTAAGGCTAAACATTTTCAGGTAAGTATAGTTGGTCATAGCAGAAGCTCCACCTTGAAGATGATGCTGGAATCTTTCAATTCATTCCAGTTCTACAGAAATATGGTCAACACAGCACAGAACTGATGAGAAAGGCAACATTGGAACAAATTTGTGAAGTTTGTGATCATCTTCCTCTGAAGAATTATTCTCCTAATTTCGTCAAGGATACCAAAAAAGAGCGATTTCCCTTTATTATTATCTGAGGAATCACAGAACATCTGTGGATCTTTGCTTCTGAAGTAATAGAGATGGATTATGGATTGGAGAAAAGCATTTGTACTGTTTATATGTTTATATTCTAAACTGTTTGTACTATTGTATAATGACTCTTTATACTGTTTATACTATTTTATTATTTCAAACCAAATTCAAGAACTAGTGCAAGGTACAGTTTGCAAGGGCTGAGATTATTTAGCTGTAGTTTGTGCTAACATTATTTCTATATGTCACAACACACCAGAGGATAAAACTACATTATGAGATGCATAGCTGCTCCTATTTTTCTATTGCTCTGTTTGAAAACTACAGTTGCAAGAAAAAGTATGTGAACCCCTTGGGATTACATGGAGTTTTGCATGAATTGGTCATAAAATGTGCTCTGAACGTCATCTAAGTCACAACAATAGAAAAACACAGTCTGCTTAAAATAATACTACACAAACATTAGATGTTGCCATGGTTTAATTGAACATAACATGTAAACATTCACAGTGCAGGGAGGAAAAAGTATGTGAGCCCCTAACCTAATGACTTCTCCAAGAGCTAATTGGAGCCAGGAGTGAGCCAACCTTGACTCCAATCAGTGTGATGATATTGGATGTGTGGCTGACAGCTGTCCTGCCCTTTAAAAACACACACCTGGTTTGGGTTTACTGGTTTCAAGAAGCACTGTCTGATGTGAACCATGCCTCGCAGAAAA
>QLTV01000558.1:45531-121411 GCA_003457575.1 Thermophis baileyi
GCCCAGTCAGAGTCCTGACCTCAACCCGATTGAAATGCTGTGGCATGAACTTGAGAGCGATTCACACCCGACATCCCAAGAATATTGCTACACTGAAACAGTTTTGTGAAGAGGAGTGGTCCAAAGTTTCTCCAGATCGTTGTGCAGGTCTGATATGCAACTCCAGGAAACGTTTGGTTGAGGTTATTGCTGCCAAAGGAGGGTCAACCAGTTATTAAGTCCAAAGGTTCACATACTTTTTCCTCCCTGCACTGTGAATGTTTACATGTTATGTTCAATTAAACCATGGCAACATCTAATGTTTGTGTAGTATGATTTTAAGCAGACTGTGTTTTTCTATTGTTGTGACTTAGATGACGTTCAGACCACATTTTATGACCAATTCATGCAAAACTCCACGTAATCCCAAGGGGTTCACATACTTTTTCTTGCAACTGTATATAATAGAGGACTCATTAGTACTGGTTACTGCTTTGAGCAAGAAATCCTTTGAATTGGACAGCTAAATGTGGCCATGAGAAAGAATTGGGCTGGAATAGAACATGAAGTCCATAATTCTCAATTGGATTTAATTGGTGATCATTACATATTTGAACTTTGAGTTTCTGTTCACAGCTCAAGATAGTTGCAACACCAATAGATTCTTAAACTTTTCTTAGAGAAAGTAGTCTCTGCCTCATGAGATAAGACTGAATAAAAACCTGGTGACTTGTTTGAAGGTCAGAG
The DNA here is from genome assembly GCA_003457575.1 of Thermophis baileyi. Classification (NCBI taxonomy): domain Eukaryota; kingdom Metazoa; phylum Chordata; class Lepidosauria; order Squamata; family Dipsadidae; genus Thermophis; species Thermophis baileyi. Next base: position 46,258 of record QLTV01000558.1, read on the forward strand.
ATTTATGGCATAGTAATCAGGTCTACTGACCTATTGTAAAACTGGCTAATTCAACATGTAATTTCCAAGGTAATGACAGAGCAAAAGGGAAATAGAGATAGAGATAGAATTCATGTTAGAGATAGTTCATGGATAAGCACTACAATAACTTTTGGTCTGAAGCACTTAAATACTATGGACAATTTAGGAGAAATGGAGAACAACACAAACTGAGTTGGCTGATTACATTGACTGGTATTGGCCTATTGAAATGTACCGGTATTTTTTCACTGATTCCATACTTCGCCAACTGTCACTGAAAAATGAAGCATTGTAAAACAATATTGCTACTTACTGGGCATCATAATTTGTATTGTTTTTTTTCAGAATATACACCATTTATAAAAGCCCATAAAGTGCTGTAGAAATTAAGGTGTCTCTATTCGGTAGGGAAATATTCTGAAAGTACAACTTGGTTTCTCCCTCTATTTTTTTGGGTTTCATATTTAAATATAAAAGTGCAGGTCCAAATATTCTCTTTTGGACTCGATTTTCTGTATAATGATAAATTCTTTAAAAATGGAATGGTTTGCAAATAAAATCTGATATACACATTTCTATGCTACCTAAATTATAGTTTCTAGATTACTTAAAATCATAAAATCAAACCAGGATAAAAAGAGCCACTGTGCAATGCTATCCACTCAACTAACTAGGGTTCTCATCAAAGAGCAGACGAACTCTCCCCCCCTCCCCAAATATTTGGATGCTTTAAATCAGAATTGGGAAACCTATTGCCATAAAACATTACTGAATATGATTGATTCAGTATGCCTCAAGCAGCATGACCAATAGTGAGGAATGTTGGGATACTTTAAAAAAAACATATTCTGTAACTCCATTCTAAATGCTCCCTGTCACTTTTTTCCAGTAATTAAACTCAATTTACTCTAATTTCCTTTGAATCTTTCCTCCAATATCTCTTGCAATAAAAGACTTTTTATATTTTACCCCTTCCATCCTCCTGTTACTCTTTTGAAAACATATCCGTCTACTTTCTATGCTGTATATAATATATTCCTTGTTCAGTATTATATTTGGATAATCATTTTGTTCAGTATAGTATCCCTTTTATATCTATACATTCCTGTAATTATCCTTCCTATCTGGATTTTTTTCTTTTAATTTTTTTTTAGATCTACATTTTTACATTTCCCTATTACAGTCTCTAAAATTATTAGTGGAAAATATTGTCTCTTCCTGTCAGCCCCACTAGGTAGACCAGACCAGGATTCAATTCCGCAGGCAGACTAAAGCTATTTTTTATTGAGATTGGCTGTAATAAAAGAATCTTGCAAGTCTGATTATTCTGCTCCACCTCATCCTTTTAGTTCAGCAAATTAAGGAGCCATCTGTCTAAACTGCTTCTAATGTTACCTTGTTCTGAACTTTAAAAATTCTTCAGCCCTTTTTGCTTAGGCAACAGATCCTGCATAGATTCATTAAAATCACCTTCCTTTCTACGCTTCTTCCCTGCTCAACTTAATGATCTCTAGGTAAGAAGACCTAGGAAAGGCCTTTAACCCATGGCAGAATCCCAGTCATCTGCTGCACTTGATAGAACCAAGTCTGACAAAGGGCAGTGGTTGTAATATTTCAGACTTGGATAGGCAGAGTTACACGTAGCTTCCCCTGCTCTCTTCTTTTGCATAAGATGCTGCTTACATCATTCAGGGCATATGATATTGCTCTTCAAATCTTTTACAGGCTCTCCAAATCAAATGAAATGCCAGTCTATGTTCTGCCCTGTTTTTTCACTTACAGAAGTTTAACAGATTAACAGAGTTGGAAGGGACCTTGTAGGTCATCTAGTTCAACCCCCACCCCCCGCTCCTGCAGGAGACCCTACACCATTTCCAACAAATGGAAGTCCAGTCTCTTCTTGAAAGTCTCAAGTGTTGAAGCTCCCACAACTTCCGAAGGCAACTTCTGTTCCATTGGTTGATTGCTCTCACTGTCAAAAAACTTCTCCTTATTTCCAGGTTGAACCTCTCCTTGTTCAGTTTCCATCCATTATTCCTTGTCTGGCCTTCAAGTGCTTTGGAAAATAGCTTGACCCCCTCATCGCTGTGGCAGCCCCTCAAATATTGGAACACTGCTATCATGTCTCCCCTGGTCCTTCTCCTCACTAGACATTGAGCCAAACAGCAACAGACACACAGAGATAAATCACATTTACACATAATTCAAAAGAGACAATAAAAAAGGCTAAGGAGGAAACAAAAAGCCTAGAATTAATCCTCTCCAGTAGCCTACACCCTTATAAGCAGCGATTAATACNGTTGTCCACTAAGACTCCAAGATCCCTCTCACAGTCACTGCTATTAAGCCTGGTTTCACCCAGTTTATATGTGTACTTTTGGTTTTTCTTACCTAAGTGTAGGCCGTTACTTTTCTCTACATTGAATTTCATTTTATTAGAAAGGGCCCAGTGTTCAAGTCTGTCAAGATCCATCTGGATTTTGAGCCTATCTTCTAGGGCCGTGATGGCAAACCTATGGCACGCGTGCCACAGGTGGCACGCGGAGCCATATCTGAGGGCACGCGAGGCGTTGCCCTATGTCAGCTCCAGCGCGCATGTACATGCTGGCCATCTGATTTTTGGCCTTCTGGAGGGCGGGGGAAGGCTGTTTTTGCCCTCCCCAGGCTTCAGGAAAGCCTCCTGAAGCCTGGGGAAAGCTAAAAATGGCCCAACGGGCCTACTGGAAGTCCGGAGGCTTCAGTGAAGTCTGCGTGCATGCGTGGGGGGGCAGCGCAGGGGGGGTTGTGCGCGCATGCGGGGGGGAGGGCATTGCATTATGGGTAAGGGCACACGCGCGTGCACTATCACGCGCGCCCGCGCCCTTTTGGCACCCGAGCAAAAAAAGGTTCGCCATCACTGTTCTAGGGTGTTAGCTATTCCTGCCAACTTAGTATCATCTGCAAATTTGGTAAGTTCTCCTTCTATTCCCTCATCTAAGTCATTTATGAAGATATTAAAGAGTACTCGGCCTAAGACGGAAGCTTGTGTTACCCCACTGCTTACTTCCCTCCATGTAGACGTAGATGAAGTCTAAGTATATTATGTCCACAGTATTTCGCTGGTCTACTAATTTAGTCACTGTGTTGAAGAATGAAATGAGATTGGTTTGGCATGATTTGTTCTTAACAAACCCATGTTGGCTGCTGGTTATTACTTTGCTTGTTTCTAGGTGTTGGCAGATCTGTTTTTTAATTATCTTTTCCAGTATTTTCCCAGGTATTGATGTTAGGCTGATTGGTCTGTAGTTTCCTGGGTCTGTTTTTTTTCCCTTTTTTGAAGATGGGAACCACACCAGCTCTTTTCCAGTCCTCAGGTAGTTCCCCGGTGTTCCAGGATTTTTGAAAGATGTGGTGCAGTGATTCTGTGATGACATCTGCCAGCTCTCTTAGAACTCTGGGATGTAATCTGTTCTGTCCTGGTGATTTGTATTCGTCAAGTTCAGACAGGTGTTCTCTTACTGTTTTTTTTGCTTATTTTAACTTTTGTTTCCAGTCTGTTTTTTGCAGTTATATTTCTGGTAGGTGGGGTTATAGTTTCTTTTTGTGTGAAGACCGATGCAAAGAATGAGTTAAGCAGCTCTGCTTTCTCTCTGTTGCCTGTTATTTCCTTGCCGTCTTCTCTTTAGTGGACCAACTGTTTCATTGATTTTTTTCTTGTTGTTTATATGTTGGAAGAAACTTTTTTTGTTGTCTTTGACTTTTGTTGCAAGTCTTTGTTCATTCTGGGCCTTTGCTTTCCTGACTGTGTCTTTGCAGATTCTGGCTATCTGGTGGTATCCTGCCTTAGTTATGTGTCCCTCTTTCCATTTTTTGTACTTGTCCTTTTTGTCTTTCAATTTGTCAATCCTCTTCTGCCTTTGTTCAGACCTTGCTGCAGGGAATTTTTGCCTATGAATATAGCTATCTCTCTCTTGGATTTCTTGTTTTTCTTTCTCAGCGGTATTGTGCTGGTCTGGGCTTTTATTTTTATATTTTTTTTATATATATTTTATATTTTTCAGAGTTTCCCAAGATTCTTGAGTTGTTTTTCCCTTTAGGATTTTCATCCAAGGAATCTTTCCCAAGTTCTCTCTGAGTTTATTAAAATCAGCTCTTTTAAAATCTAAGACTTTGGTATCAAGTTCTCCCTACTCTCAAGATAGCTTGGCCAATTTTTATTACCATCTAAGGGATTTAATACAGGCTATCCCCCATTCTGTGTCATCTAACTCAAAGTCCATGTTTTCTTTGCAACATTTGCAGATGCTTTGTTTCCTATCCTTAAAAAAATGGGTAAAATGAAAACTAGAATGGCAGAGGAATTTCAACAAATCTTAAGAGTACTGTTTGCTACGAAAGAGCAGGTTTACTAGTACTGTTTGTTTTCCCCCTTTGGGGCAGAAGGAGGCAATTAGAGAGTTGCTCTGGTTGTTTACATGTGAATATTTGGGTTCTTAGCAAAAGATTTGCTGAGGATCCACTTAATAGTTTTTTAGCCTTGCCCTAGCCCACCACATGTCTGTTTTTGAGGTAGAGGCCAGGTATTCTAATCTCAGAACAGTTGTTTGCAGAGATCAAGGGGAGGATGGTGGTTGACGAAATAAGACCTACTTTATCATTGAAAGGGAACTTCCCTACTGTCCTCTCGATCTTTGAATTGAACTATGTAATTGCACTCTTACCTAAAGTAAAAGAAGAATGTAACATCTACATGGGGAGGAATCATATAACATGACCACTGGTTTAACTATTCACTCCTTTGCTAAGCCTGTCAACAGTAAAATGTGATCCAATGCTAATTCCTGAAATTGCTTTATAATTGGTGTTCCACAGATTGCTAGAGTTTATCATCATTGAATATTATAGGAGGATGCAAAAACTAGCCTGACCAGGGAAATGACTTAGTAGTCCTAAAGAGTTTTATAATTCAGCTGCACTTGTGGGTTTTTTGTAGGTTTAATTTGTTTCAGACGGCCAGGAAATGTCTGTAGAAGCAGTTTATTATTCTCTGTTCAGGTTCTATTCATAGTTGCACTATGCTGCTATCCTCCACAGAATGAGAATGGAGGAAAGTGGGATGGTGCTGTTGAACAAATGCAAAATATATTTTTTTCTCTTGGACTAAGGCAGTCACAAGATTAACAGTAAAATCTAGTATAGTTTTTTAATGGCTTGAGTTGTATTTTAGAATAGTGATCATGTAATAATTGTCTGAACTATGAATTATATGTTATATTGTAGATTTTGTGTTGCTTTCATTTCCTCTGCTCTATTAATATGCACAATATTAATATGCACAAGTGTAGCATTTAGAATCAACAGTATTCCTACAATCACCTCATTTAACAATTTAGACTGCTTGAGCTATTGAAGAGAAATAATTTAGTATGTTCCTTTATAGAAAAAAACTATATCTCTGCTTGCAGCTTAGACATTTTTTTCTCTTTAAGTGTTTCATACGTTAATTTTCCCTCATATTTTGAATACCTAATAGCAGCATCAGGTATTCAAGGCTCAAAAAAAGATTTTGGTTTTCTTTATTCTGTGATGCTGAACATTATGGATTTCATCATGCCATATCTTGCATCATTTTAGGTACCAACAGTTGAAGCGCTTACATGTTTGCAATGTAAACATGGTTTATAGTAGCTGAGTATTAATAAAAAATAATATAATTAAGCATTTTGTGTGCTTTTCTCCTTTGCCCTGTTTATAGCCACTATTCTTAGTATTGTAAGAATAATTATAAGCTTTCATATTGCTGCATTTTATCTGTTTCCTAAAGATTTTCTTTTAAATTAAATTGTTAATGAAGTATTGATGAAATAGAGACCATAGTGAAGAGGCTATGAAGAAATAGTATTCTTTGTCCTAACCAATGTTTCTTATCATATGTTGTCACATTTTATGATGGTCAATTGAGTAATTTATTGCAATAGGGGGTCAAAGTTTTATATCAGGACTTGTGAGTTCATTTGATCCTTGACTGCTTTGAATCTGGCAAAGCAATAAGATACAACCTTATCAAAAGAAGTAGCACTGAGAGCTGTTTTGTCTGGGGTTTTGAAAAGAGAATTCTTTTATGTCATGACAAAGCATGGGCTAATTATTTATTAGTTATTTTTAATCCCGCTTTATAATTTTAATAAAATTGGCAAACATACCTAATACTACTCCTTCCTCCTATTTTCCTTACAACAATAATGCTGGGAGGTGAGTTGGGCTGAGAGCTTGACTGGTCCAAAATCACCTACCAGCTTTCTTGCCTAAGGCAGGACTTGAACTCAAAGTCTCCTGGTTTCTAGCCTGGAACCTTAACCACTATACCAAACTAATAGTCAAGAAATGCATCAACTGGGTCCAAAGCTATGCAGCCCTTTGATCCCAAGAAAAGGTGTAGTTGCTTTAAACCAATGCTTCCCAAACCCAGCTAAATTACACAAAATTGGATAGAGGTGATTTTCTTTTAGGTAAAAACAGACAAACCCATTAATGGTTTAGCAGAGTAGATGATCCAAACTTAGGTCAAACTGTCAGCACAAAATGTTATTTGAAAAAAAAAGGACTATTCAGAGTTCTTCTGGTTAACAGTTCACAATTTATATCCTGTGGTGTGGTAGCTGAGGAGACCCTGATGCAATGATTGCCATTTTCAAGCACCTGCATGCATGAAATAGAGCTTTCCACTCTTGTCTTCATAAAGGCCATAAAATGAAACTGTTTGCTGAATCCTGAAAATGTTTTTGGTAATGAAGGAAAAGTTCGGGAAGCATTCTTTTAAAAAATTGCAGATTGTTGCCACCTTTGTATTGTTTGTTAATCAAATCTGAAGCACTGCACAATCATAGTCAGAGTCTGGTTTTTTTCAAGATCCATGTTGGTATGTCCTGATTTTGTCTTGTATACAGTAGTTGAGTGATACACAGTTTACATAAAAAAATAAAGTTGAAAATAGTGTCAGTAGGAAACAATAGGGACTGATACCACTGCAGTATGAAATTAGCAGGAGTTCATGAGATATCTTTTTCTCTTTTGACATCCAAGGAACCTTTTTTAACAATAGTGTATATGTTTATGGAGATTCTCAGTCATCCAGGTCATGGTTATTCCAAAGGTGCTTTTTTCAAGAGGCAACTGGACTTTCTGGTTTTTCTTTGAAGACGTTTCGCTTCTCATCCAAGAAGCTTCTTCAGATCAGAGCTTTTTTTCCTGAAAAAAGCACTTTCGGGACAATAGTGCATATAATTATCAGATTCCTGTATTTATTTCTTGCCCATTTTACATGGATATGTCCTTATATAACAGCCAAAGGTAAAAGTTCAACAAAACTTGGCAATATTTAAATTTGAGAAGCAAAATAACTTTTTGATTACCTAAATTTCATTTGAGAATTTAATCTTTTTTAATGGGAGAGAATATGAATAAACTATGTCTCTTAGTGTAAAGAAGTGAGATTATTAAAATAATCTGTATATGAGTTGTTACTATTGCTTCCTAACCATCACCAACCAGGGCAAAGTCATATATCATAGAACAAAAAATATATTTCTTATATGTACATAATTAGCAACATTTGGTAACTGCTTTGTGTTTGGTTATTTGTTGATTTACAAGAACATAATGCTGGTCCTAAGCATTGCTTTTCCATTTAATTTTTGTTCATATATATATGTCAGAAGCAAGCCTGAAATTTTTTTTAGTAATCATGCAGGTGGGGGGGGTTGTTTTTTTTACGGGTACCCGGCCTACGCTGGGTACTGAGTCCCCCTCCGGACTCCACTCAGTGCAACCCCGTGGCGGAGGGAGACCCACACCGTAGCCCCTCTATGAGGAATTGCGGTGCCAGTTCGGACAGGACTCTTTAAGGAGTCCTGCCCACCATGCAGGTGTTTTAAAGTTCCTACTGGAACCTATGAATCTTACTTTCCTTACTTGTTCAGTTAGCCTTCACAGTTTGATCAGTGCAACAATGTTAGAGATGTGTTGAACTGTTTTGGTGTATTATTGTAAACTCCTGCCCTTCAAATTGGACTAAACAGAGAAAAAGATGTAACTCTTCTGATTTTTATCTTTGTCTATTTCAATCTGTTTATTTTTATTTTCCAGATATCTTTTTTTTTTCTTCTTCTTCTATAGGTTGTCCTGGACTTAACAACCACTATTGGGACCAGAATTTCTGTTGCAAGGCGGTTGTTAAGTAACTCAGACCTGATTTTATGACCTTTTTTTCATGGTTGTTAATGGAATAACTGCAGTAGTTAAGTGAATCTGGCTTCCCCCATTGACTTTGCTTGTTGGAATCTGGCTGGGATGGCCACAAATGGCAATCATATGACAGCAGGACACTGCATCCATCATAAATACTGTACATGCCAATTGCCAAGGGCCCAAATTTTGCTCACATGACTGTGGGGATGCTGCAGTAGTTGTGAGTGGGAGGACCAGTTCTAAGTCACTTTTTTCAATACTGTTGTAATGTCAATCAATCACTAAAGGAATAGTTGTAAGTTATCGTTGATATGTTCTACAAATCTTATCATATGAAATTAATTAAGGGGAGACAGTAAGACTCAGTCTCCTATCTACATTTTGGGTATTTCTAATAATGTGTCTAGTAATGTATGTACTACTATAGAAGTTATAGAAATTTGACTTTGTTAAAATATATTTAAGTTGTTTGGAGAAGTAATTCCCTATAAAATGGATTTTTATTTTTATTTGCTTTAGTCATGGGACATATTCTTTCGCAATGCCAATGCTGGAGCTGCTCCAGGTACTGCTTACCAAAGCCCCCCTCCGTTAAATACCAGCCTATCAACCCTGGCACATGCACAGTCTCTGGTTCAAGCACAGCCAAATGTAGATAAGCTGGTGGAAGATCATCTTGCAGTCCAATCACTTATCAGGGCATATCAGGTAAGGGTGTGGGGTTGTTTTTTTTTATGGTTTATTTTTTAATTTGTATGTGGTAATTAATTATTGTTTCAGACATAAGATTTAAACTTGGTGCTTAAATAGAATGGAGCGTTTTTGGTCAACTTGCTTTACTTTTTATTCCAATCACCGAACCAGAGGAATAACAAATGAAACAAACCAAAACATGAGCAAGATAACTGAAGCTTGGTTGTATGTCTTGTTTTACAAACAGTAGAGCAAAATTTGCACACTCATAGAAACTAAATCACACTGACCTGATAATAGCATCTGTACATAGAATAATCTGAATTGCTTCAGATTGTTTTGTAAAATAGAGAATAATAAGGAGGGCTTTTGCATCCTTATAGAAATGCAGTATAGCAGGATCTAGTCTTAGTTCATACTCTAGTGGCTTTTAAAAAAAATAGCAATAGCAATAGCAATAGCGCTTAGACTTATATATCGTTTCACAGTGCTTTACAGCTCTCTCTAAGCAGTTTACAGAGTCAGCATATTGCCTCCAACAATCTGGGTCCTCGTTTTACCGACCTCAGAAGGATGGAAGGCTAAGTCAAATATGATCACTGGACTAATTCTTGGTCTTATTGACATTTCTTACTTCATTTCAGGTATTTTTTAGTATGGTTGTGCAAATAAAATTGCTAAGATCTTAGGAGATTCCTACGATATTTTTAAAAATTGAACAGGATTCCAAGATATGAAAAGTTATTTAATTGTATATTATTGTATTCAAAGCCTTTTCAAAGCCTTTTTTCCTCCCTTGATTAAAACTGGTTTTTGTTACTTCATTTTTCCTGCTCTATATTCTCCTTGAGATGGATTGTAAAGCATTCATTGAAAATGTTTAACAGCTTCATATTTCAGAAAATTGCCTGCTTAAGAATGTGATTTCTGTTGTTATATTGTTCACATTTTAAAATCAAATAGCTGCTGTGGTAAATTGCTTTCTTCACACATATGTGTTTTATTTTATATAGTAATACTATTCATAAAAAGATTCATTGAGTAGAAGAATGGACCTGAACTTTTGAGACTTTATCACTTACAGTGCTTCAGAAAAAAAAAGTCAGATGAAACAGCTTTTTCAATATGCAGTTTTATGCAGTACCTTTATACAGCATTTAATCTATGTAATTAACCTAATTGACTTGTTATGATGGGCAGGAGCAAAAAAATGGAACTTAATAGAGTAGTGATAATCTGACTGGGTAAATCTTCTGCCCTTGAGACCATCTGGTATAGTCTCTTAATCCCAGATGGGACATTCCATTGCTATCAAGAATCAGGTATAGATCCCTGTTCCATAAGCATCTTTTAGAAACAATTTTTCCTTAACAAAATTAAGTTTTGCTTTGAGGTAGCACAGTTTAAAAGAAATACCTTCAATGAAATTCTATAAAAATATATGAATAATAAGAACATCATTCTTATTTATAAAACTAGAAGAAAAATAATAATTTTGCTGTCGTTAAATTGTTCATTATAGATCGGGTAAGCTAGCTACCATACTTAGTCATATTTCTAGACATAACATTGATTTTTCGAATCTGCATCCTGCACTCAAATTGCATAGCCCAAATTGTTTTTATGAGAACAGTTACATGAGACCTTTTGTTATTACAAAGAGAGAGGTGACAGGATTTTCTTGAAGTTTAGCCCATACAAAAGATTTCTAGTTAAAATATTGTACATAAATATAGGGAAATAGGAAAAAAAATACCTTAACAGGATCAGTTCCAGAGAAATCATTATGTCTTAATAAGATATGTTCTACCCTTGCTAGACTGAGAAGTATGTACACAAATGAAGAAATTACAATACATCACCCAAGATTTTATCTATTCACATTCTTCAAATTTCCATCAGATACGTAGACAGTGTTAAAAATCCAGTCACTTGTGGCTTCATCTCTGTTGTTGTTTTCTAGCATTAGAATCAATACAACCCAGTAAACAGGAGAATTAGAATTAAATTGGACTAATGTAAATTGCATTCTCTGTACGACTTTCTCAGAATAAACTTGTAAACATTGGCTACAGAAATTGTGTTTTTGTTTCTGTTTTCCAAATGAGCATTATTATAATGAGCCATAAAAGTAAATTATTGTGGTGAGTTTTATTAGTCTATTTTATTAGTCTATTTCCTATGTTAAAAAAATAAATATTTTGCTGCCTAATAATATTCATAACATCAAGTGGTATATTGATTAGGATTGCCATCATTTCACCAAATATGATGGTGAAAACCCCTATAATTAACATTTAAATATGTGTTGCGGACAAATCAATGTGATACTCAAATAGTAGATTGAATTAAATAAGGAGCAAAAATCTCCATTTTGCAATACTGTCTTAACTTCTTATTTCAACAGATCTTAGACTAAGGCTTATTCAATAAAGAATAATATTTTGGATTTATTGGACTTAATTGCATTTGTATTAAAATGGAAATTATTGTATTGTTGGCGATGCAATGAGAATGTTTCCCTCAAACACATTTTCCCTTGTGTTTCTTAAAATAGTTATATTCTGTGAAGAAGTCTATCTCTCTTTCTCTTTGTGTGTGTGTGTCTGTATTCAGATGTCCACATCCGTTTGGGCTATGTATCTATATATAGAAATTAGCCACTGGACAAAGGAAATTGATTTTCCAAGTCCTTCCTATTACTAAGAGAAATGGGCTTCAACACAGGAAAGATAAATTTATGGCCCCAATTACTCAGTGGTCTGAAGACTTGATGCTGTTTGCAACTTACAAATCTGTTGCTTGTAGCAATAAACTATATGTCAATTATTCTAATGAAATATAATTATTTCATGAAACATTTGTGTAAAATTGTATATGTATGTGTACATGTATATATCTTTTTATATGTTATTTTTGTTTTATCTTTTTTTCCCAGTTTAATTAAACAAATGAAGGGAAATTTTAAAGTACTAAGTCACAAGATTTTTACTAAATACATCAAACTTTCTTACTTCAAGAAAAAAAAATACTTTTGTATATAAATGTAAGCTAGTTTTTCATAAATTCATAACTGTTGAAATACAACAGCGTGGATTTGGATAAATTCAATACTCCTGCAATGGGAAGGATGATTGTTACCTAATTTCGTGACTAATTTTGTTGTTGTTTCTAGGTCAGGGGTCACCACATTGCCAAGCTTGATCCTCTCGGCATTAGTTGTGTAAATTTTGATGATTCGACAGTAACTGATTCGCCAAACATTGGTGAGAATTATTCTGCAAGTTGAATACAACGTTTAACTTTTATACCCCTTTCCTTTCCATCTCTCTTCCCCCCCATTTCCCTCTTTTGGTTTCCACTATCCTTTTCATTTCTGGCCCATTTCATAGATTCGAGGGCATCATGTAGCCCAGCTCGATCCATTGGGCATCTTGGATGCTGATCTGGACTCTTCCGTTCCAGCTGATATTATCACTTCCGCAGACAAACTGGGTGAGGGCTCCAAAAAGCAGCTAGTGCCGCATCGCTTGGGCTCCTCTCTCACTTTCACAGCTTCTAGATAGATTGCTTCACTAAATTTGAAGGGAAAGGTCTTAAGTTTCCTTTCTAATGATCACTTAAAAAAAAAAAAGGAATGGTGGCAGCGTTGATCTGTCCCTAGTCACTTATCACTGTAGCCTCAAATAATCACATCCCCGGTTCGAGACAGCTTGCAGTCTCCTCCTTACAGTCCTTGTGATTTGGAGTCCAGCTATAAGAAGGTGTGACTAACAACTGTGAATACTCTGCCACTCCAAGAAAATGAGTGTATTAGAGTGACGGACACATAAGCATCCCTTAAACTGAAAGTATTCTAAAGGTCAACAGAGCTCTTGTTTAGAGCTCTGGTGACTTCTTGGAGCTCGGTACTGATGGCTATTATAGGAAGGAGTGGGGAAAGAGACAAGTTTCTCTGATGCCTTCCTCACTCACTTCAGGTCAGTGCATGATTTAGGGCAAGCTGCACAGCTAAGAAAACACATAGACACAATGTCAACTTTGACTAATGACTCCATCAGTGATCATGATAAGGAAGCTTTGGAATGCATTCCCACATCTAATCAAAATACTGAAATGAAACAGATCCTTGGCCGGAGAGGTGCATGTGTGGTTCTCAGGTGAGGGTGCACTTGCTGAGCAATACTTGGAATTTGGTTTTCCAGTAGAGCTCATTCTGTTTGTTAATTTTGGCCACTATTTTTTCCTTCAGTATAGGGTAAGATGTGGTGGCTGAGCATTACTGATCGCTGGTGCTTTCCACAGGTTAATCAATCTGGCTCTGCAAATGCTTCTAAGTAGCATGCTTCTAACTTAGAATAGAGTAACAATAATGACAACTAACCCCTTTCGAGACTAAATTTTGATTAGAGTATTTGTGCATGTAAAATAAATGATGTGACTCATTCAGAATTGACAGTGTGTACCGATTAGATGGTGTATGTGTGTATCGGTGAAATGGAAAGCATCTGAGAAAACCAGAGTTGCTTGAAAGATGAGGTACTATATAAATATTTTAAATGAATACAATTAAATAAAACAGCAATATAACTCTGGTGAATATCTAAGAACACATTGAGCGCAGTTTGCTTTACTAAAACTCCATTCTGAAGTTATTGCTCCCTGTAGATTAAGCAGAACTCCAAAACCCAGAAGGTTGTACCAGGCCTTAACAGATCCTCAATATTGGGGGGAGAGGATATACTGTGGAATTCCTTCCACATTTCACAAAGATTAAAGATTCACCTTAGGCAAGCATAACTATTTTGAGTGCACTGGAATGATGGTGGCTTCTGAATTGTGTGTGTGTGTGTTCATGTGTGTGTAATGGGCACTTCAAGTGGTTTCATCTGTCATTGACTTCTGTCAGATCTACTGAATGGTTGAAATTGTCACATGAATATTTTATTAGAATGTAGAAATTATGATAATTTTTTTCTGAATAAAAATTGAACAATATAGGAGATGATTTAAAAAATGTAAGGATTGTATTTTATTTATTTTACCAGTGTATTATATAAATACATTGTATAAAATATAAATAAGTAGCATGGACTCCATGCATAATAGTTATTGTCAGCCCTACAAGGCAGACCAAACGAAGAAAGCAACACCATGTTGATCAGTACTGCTTTTGTTATAACAGCTATAATAACAGAATCTTGCAAACCTGAATATAGTTCCCCCTCCGTCTCTTTATCCCCATGTGAACTAGGGAAGGGCTTCTCTTAGTCGTTTTCTCAAGTTACTTTCTTGACCAGGCTCAGGCCCCTTTTACATCATTGTTTCCTTGAAAGCAATTCTTCATCCTGTCTTCAAGGCCATTCTCTCTGTCCTTTACAACATTCCACTGCCACATATTTATGAATTAAGGCAAATTCTTTGCTTGAAACCATATGCACCAGTGGTGGGTTGCTGCCAGTTCAGACCGGTTCTCCCGTACCGGTGGCGGAAATTTGCCCCCGCTCGCTGAACCGGCAGCAATGGCCGGCTGGCCACGCCCCCGAACCAGTTCTCCAGTCGCCGCTCCTTGAAAGCAGCTTGCAAAGAACCCTCTGTGCATGCACAAAGGCTTCTGCGCATGGGCAGAGGATCATTTGCATGACATGACGCACACTTCCGACACGATGCGAACTAGTAGGGAAGGTAAGTAGAACCCACCCCTGATATGCACACATTCAGAACAGGAAAACTGCATGAGTGGTGGATGCCATTCATAATTGGTAGATAGGTAGCTGATAGATATATACTTTAGTTCAGGAAGATTCAGATAAGGGTTGCTCTTGTCTCTGTAACTTTCAAACAGCTGATATTGTTTATTGAAGAGATGTGCAACGCAGTGGTGAAACCTAAAAATTTTCCCTACCGGTTCTGTGGCCGTGGCTTATTTTGTGGGCGTGGCTTGGAGGTCAGGTGGGCGTGGCTTCAGGTGGGCGTGGCTTGGTCGGGTGATTCGTTGGGCATGCTAGGTGACCAGGTGGGCGTGGCCAATTTGTAAAATGTGGTGAAACTCACTTAACAACGCTCTTGCTTAGCAACCAAAATTTTGGGCTCAATTGTGGTCATAAGTTTTCTTTCTTTCTTTCTTTCTTTCTTTCTTTCTTTCTTTCCTTATTCCTTTCTTTTTTCCTTTCTTCCTTTATTCCTTCCTTATTTTCTCCCTTCCTTTCTTCCGTTGCTGTCAGTGGTGAAATGTAAAAATTTTCCCTACCGGTTCGGTGGGCGTGGCTTGGTGGGCATGGCTTGGTTTCTTTCTTTCTTTCTTTCTTTCTTTCTTTCTTGTCTCTCTCTCTCCCCCTTTCTTTTTCTTTCTCTCTTTCTCTTTCTCTCTTTCTCTTTCTTTCTCTCTCTCTCTCTTTCCTCTTTCTTTCTCTCTTTCTCTTTCTCTTTCTTTCTCTTTTTCTTTCTTTTCTCTCCTTTCCTCTTTCTTCCCCCCCCTCTCTCTCCCCTTCCCCCCCTCACACACACACACACACACACACACACCTGGTCTGGGCACATAGACGGTCACAGAGCCCTTCCTGGGGAGTTCTCCTGCACGGACGCGCCTGGCAGCCGCAGCAATGGGGGCAGAATTTGCCTGGGATCTTCGCCATCCAGGAACTGCACCACGCCAGGGAGTTTTCCGGCATGGCGCAGTTCCGGGATGGCAGAGAGCTTGCTTGGGAGAGCCAGCAGCGGTGGCAGAGCTTGCTTGGGAGAGCCCAAGCAAGCTCTCTGCCATCCCGGAACTGTGCCGTGCCAGGGAGTTTTCCAGCACGGTGGCGGCAGAGCACACCCTGCCCTTCGGGGGCCCGAGGGCATCCCCTGTCATGGGCTGGATGTGGGGAGCGGGACCCGAGGTGGAAGGAAAGGCAAGCGGGCGGCAGTCGGACGAGCGCAGCGGGTCTTCCTCCCCCACCGCCAGCGTCGGCCTTACCTTCTGCTGCTGCTGCTATCGGGCTGAGAGCGGCGGAGGCAGAGGGGAAGGCAAGCGGGCAGCAGTCAGACGAGCGCAGTGGGTCTTCCTCCCCCACCAGCGGCGGCCTTACCTTCTGCGGCGGCGGCACGCTCCGGGACGGCAAGCGGATGTCCTGACTCCCGGGATGGCTGCAAATGCACACCGCATTGGACTGTTGGCGCTCCAGCATGACATCAGGCTGGCCGGGATAGGGCCAGAGCACATGTGCAGCCCCGGGACATCCGCTTGCAAGGTGAGCGAGCAGTGACTGGGGGACCGGTTCGGGGGCGTGACCAGCCAGCCGTCGCTACCGGTTCTGCGAACCACCGGTGGCCACCACTACCGGTACGCCCGAACTGGTCTGAACCGGTAACATTTCACCCCTGGTGCAACGTCTTTGAAACTAGTATCCTGGTCAGTTTTAGAATGAAGCTAAGTTTGTATTATCTAAAAACAATAGACAAAATCATATTCATATTAAGTGTTTCACCTTTGACCATTTTCCACACTTTATTTTCATTTTAATCTGAAAGAGCATTGTCTAGCCAGAACACCCTCCAGATATATGGATTTCCACTCCCAGAATTCTCCAGGCAGCGCAGTGATTGTGCGGGATTCTAGGAATCAAATTCCAACATATATGTAGAATGCCAAACAGGATAAAGTAGTCTATAACTTCAGAACAAATCAGAACCTCTTAAAACAAGGTTAATGTAATTGTCCCTGCTCTTACCATATGTAATGGATTGAGAGTTGAAGGGATACTTGGGAGAATGTGAGGAAGAAATAGCCAAGTAAGCAGAGAGACCCAGAGGCCTCTGAAGTTCTCTGCTTGTAAATGTGGGATTTAAGACTTTGGGGCCATACCACAAAAACTAAGATTCCAAATGTGACATATAATCATTTTGATGAATCATAATTTAAGATCCTTTCACCATTTTATAAAGATTATTCTATTCCCATGACACATGCTTTGGGAAAGTTATTCTTAGGAAACTCCTAATTGCCCCATCTTTTAAAATCTCAATAATATTAATTTAAAAGGGGTTTCAGGACTTCAACCTTTTTGCTTGTTCTGTTAGACAATGCAGAACACATAATACTGCAAGTCATCCAGAACTTCTAGGATGCCATATACACTTATTAAAAAACCACATAATTAGCGGAATCATTTGGAACTGAAATTACATATCTCCAGCATAGTAGTGAAAAGTCAGTGAAAAGGCAGGATGAGATATACATTGGACAAAAAGCAAGTTCTATGCAACACCATATCCTTTTCTAAAAAATGTAATAGGATTTTTGCCCTAATCTCAAGACCAGTTAGACACCAAGAGCAAAATAAAAGCTCATCCTAATAACTTATATACACTATATCTGATATTAAAGGTTACAACCCTAGTAACTGTTAAATCTTTTCATCTATTCATTTGTCCAGCACTTTTTAAATGCAGATTTGCAGAATTTAAAACATCTTGGGGAAAAAAGAATTCTGCTATGTTATTATGAAGACATCCAAGCGAAAGTAATGTATTATATTTGCGGGCTACATGTAATAAAATTATTGTTGAAGATCTTGTCTGACAGAATTGAATTCTCTCTTGTGCAGAGACAATCTAGAAGAGTAATAATTCTATGTATTTATAGAGTCAAATATATAAACTTGTTTTCAGTTGAACTGTGTTTCTCACTTATATAAACAAATTATAGATAAGAATAGGAAAACTAGAATTGTCCTTGCATAGATTGTTGACTTAAGGTTCAGGTACATAAACAAGACTAACTTTTCCTAATCTTTGTTACTTTTCAATTCAATTTTATAGCACAGGATATGGTAGCATAAAGTGTGTGAATCCTATGCTGTCTTATTCCTTGCCAGTGCATTGATTTACAAAATCTTAAATCACAACAGTCTCATGTAGAAGGGGTACAAGATTCTGTCATACTTGTTCACTTGTGATTTTTGACCGGAAACTTGTCCTAAGGATATTTAACAACTTTAATGTTTAGGATTTTTTTTTCTATTTGCATAAGCAATGAAGTCCGAAACATGTAACTTAACTGCCATTATCTGTCAGGTATAACTGCTGTGCTTATTTTATTCTCTTTGCGGTCAATATGGCTGGTTCTGAAAGATTCTTCAGATTTTCTCCTTGCATACAGTCATCTAACCCCCTTTTCTTTGGTGATTTTTTTTTTATTGTGTATGTGCGGATGCTGTTTTTAAAAGCTTACTTTCTCTTTTTGCAACTACTTTCTCAGTTCTTTGGAATTTAAAAAGAAACTAACTTTGACTCAGTTTCTCTGTCTTCTCCTTTCTGCACCCGACCTTTCCCTCCCTCCCCAGATCTTGCTGTATTCAAGGAGCGGCTGAGAGTGCTAACAGTAGGAGGTATGCAAATAATGAGCGTTTAACCCTTCTGGAGTTTAGGACTCTCTGAATAGTTGACTCTGGGCATGTACAGTGTAGGTAAAGTTACAACTTGCCCCATTTTACAGCAGTGTTTTTGGTCTTTTGTCTTTTCCCGTCAGAATCGCTTTCAGTGTTAACAGTCGGAGAGATGTGTGTGATCAAAGCGCTTCATCAGTCACGCTCCTCAATTATGTTCTCTCTCATTGGGTTCAATGTGGTAGCTATTTTCTCTTTATTTGCTTTCTGTTTGCTTGTTTGGAATAGTTCAGAAAGCTTTGTTGTGCTTTAACACATTGGTCTCTGTTGAAATGTAATTGTTAACTGGATGTTCATCAGAACACATATCAAATTGGTTGAGGTATATTAGCTGAGTTTTGTGTTGTTTTGTGCAGAAAGTTCTTTGTGGATAGTGAAATTTAGGATGTGAGTTTTTCACAACTGCATATGCATTGCTAAAAGAAAAATGAAGTGCCATCTTTTCATAACCTTGTTCTGTTTTTTTGCAGAATAGCTGAGCACTTTAATTGCAAACTTCTAACTGAAAATGTGTACTTTTTAATCTAATGATTGAAAGAAACAATGATTTATAATGTAAACGCAGTTCAGCAGTTTATCTGAGTGGCTTATTGCAATGGCTTTATGCTTAACACTGAAGGGTTTTGAGAAAATTCTCTATCGCTTGTGCAGATTTGATGCCTATAATAAACAACTCTTCCAATCACATTTCACAATAAATATAATTGTAATTTAGCCTAAGAATAAGAATGACTTTTGGCTTTTTCAGGCCAATTATCTACAATACAATTATTACAGTAGATGCCTATCTCATCTTTTATTCAAGAGTCCTAAGTAGCTGAATATAGATTTGGACCCAAAATGTCTATTTTAAAAACAAGCCATTCTCTACTTAAGGTACTGAATTAACCAGCCAAACATTGCTTCTCTACAGTATACTGATTACATTGGTCTTCTATTTTTTTTGCCATCATTCTGCATCATTGATGGCCGCTGATTTGTATAACATTGTGTGCCAAACAATATTAAAACAAGAATGGAGTATCTTTTCTTTGTGATAGCCCTATATCATATAAATTTATTTTTCCTTTTGATCTGTTTCAAAGAGTTTGTAATCTTGTAAAAGTGAGAAGAATGGAATTGCCTCCTACACAATATTTCCTCAGGCATTGAGGTCCATTGTGTCCTGCTGCATCTGATGCATGGTTGGTAGAAATCTAGGGGGAAAAGTCTTCTTGATATAACAATCAAGTTATGGAATTTGCTTTCCAGGAGTCCTATATCACTTCCAGCAATCCAGTAGCTTTACTATCCTTCTTCTGGTTGTTAATTTTCCCCCATCAAGAATTTTGCCTTTATATGGCTTTGGCCTTTTATATAACTGGGGATCTTCTTTCTAGTTTCTTTTGTATTTTGTAATAATTTAGTTACTCTGTTAGATTTATCCTTCGTAGTTTTGGGTTTAGTATTTAGCTGAAGGGAAGGTGAGGGATAATTTCATAACTTGTCTATGGTAGTTGCCTGTTCTCATTAGGCTGCAGTACAGAATTGGCACTTCTGAAAGTTTCCATTTTTTTCATCTTTCCAGCTTTGAAACTATCTGATCATCAATTGCAGAACAATTTTTAAGTATTCCAGCAGCTGATGCAAAAATATGTTAATGTTAGTCTTGTTATTCTAGCTACACAATCATATGTAGCCAATGTGGGAAGGAATGTTTGGTAATACCGGTGGCTCTTCAATACTTTCGAGATTTCCAGAAGTCGAAGTGTTTGTGAGGCTTGTGGAAAGAGTTTTGTCTACACAGATACCATTTCAATATAAAATCCTTGTTCCTTGTAGTGAGCTATTCAGGAGAGTCCTCTGCAGAACCCTGTATCATCCTGCGGTTTTTCATACTTTTGGTTCTGGGAAATTGGTCCTTTAACTCTTCATTTCCTGCTTCAGTTTTTTTTTTTAAATTTTGAATATGTGGTGGAATGTGGTGGCACTATGTGTTTGCTGTACTTGTACCCCTTATGTTCTACAAATGTATGTGTGGAGGTCTAAATTTCGTGTTAATCACTTCCCTGGGTTTAATTACCAATTTTTCGTGGCAAGTATATTTCTTACGTTCATATGCTGCGTGACTTTTATACTTCTTTTGTTCTCACTTTACCTGTCCAATATTTTAATTCCTGCTTGTATGAACAACCTCCTTCATGCTTACTTTGTGCTGCTTTTCTTGTCCCTCCCCGTCTCTACCAAAAACCTGGTTCCTGTGTAACGACTGTCTTGAACTGAACACCTTCCCCAATCCTCCTTTGCCTTCTGCTACCTATGCAAAATCCTGCAGGGTTTTATGGCCTAGATGAATCGGACCTCGACAAAGTCTTTCACTTGCCAACTACGACTTTCATTGGAGGAAATGAGTCCGTTCTTCCACTTCGGGAAATCATCCACCGTTTGGAGGTAAGAAAGCCAGCTAAGTATTTGTGGGATCACGTGGATGTAAACAATCCAGTAAAATAATCAGGAATCAGGGAATAATAATAAGGAATAATTATCTAGTAACTAGAAAATCAAAAGAATATGCCAGCACTGCAATCTTACATAATATAGGAGGAAGATTGTTCTGTAGGGTGGACATCATCAGACCTACCATAGAGAATACCTGCAAGCTTTGATATGAACAAAAGAATATTTTAGCTTATGGAAACATGTATAATCATGTCATTAAACTATTTTAGGGAAATAAATTGTGAGGCTACTTGATATCCATTATCAAATTAGGTAACCATGTTTGTACAACATTCTGCTGCATAATTAACCATGGTTTACCAAATGATCCCAATTGCCTGAATTCCTAAACACTGAACTATAAATGGGCTGAACTAATTGGCTTTCCTACTACTCTGAAATACAAATAGCCAAGACCTCATGTTGTGCAAGCCCAGTCACTATTTTAGAAATCTGTAAAATAAAAACTATAACGTGGCTTCCCCATACCCTCAAAAACAATCAGGAAAGAGCAAAGCTGTTCTAGTGAGTTCTCTATTCTAAAAAAGGATGCATTGTGGAAAAATGCTCACATATGAAAGTTTAAAATGGTCATTTCCAAAGGAAGCACTTTTCTTCCTTTGTTTCCTGGCAGTCACATAATTTCCTTTGACAATAATGAGTGAGACTGCTAAAAAAAAACAAAAAAAGCTGTTGCTGACTAAAAAAAACTGAAAAGAAGAAGGAAATGGAATTGGAAAGCAAAAAAAAAAAAAAATACAAAATCTCAAGAAACTTTTAACCTGTTGCTGACTAAAAAAAACTGAAAAGAAGAAGGAAATGGAATTGGAAAGCAAAAAAAAAAAAATACAGTATCTCAAGGTCATTTTAACTCCTTTAAGGACTCTGCTGTAATTGTCGTCTGTAGAAACAAAACTTCAGCTACCTCATTAGCAGTGCTTTTTCCCTGGCCCAGCTTCCCATTTATTCTGGGTTTTGGAGTTCTCCCCTTCCCGATAAGCCAGCTTCTAATTTCTATCTTTTATTAAGTAGCAGTACTTTCTGATGAAGGGAATAATTCTCTGTCCCCTGCTCATGTTCTCGGCGTCACGACTCTGGCTAAAAATAATTTCCAGCAAGGTTATTTAAATGCCATTTCTTGCCAAACATTCTCTGTTTCTCTGTTTGTAGTCCCTCTACTCCACCCCTCCCTGGCACAGTATTTTCCATTACCTGGAGTGTAAATTCAGTCATTTTCAAATTCCTGACTTCAAGAAACACTTTGCACCTAGGTTTATCTTTCTTTGATTTTAGCAAGTATTCAGATTATAGAGTGTACTGGACAACAGAACTGTGCTTGCTTTGAAAATGATTAAAAAGAGGTGCTTTGGAAAATATGGAAATATTATGCCTCTTTAAAGCAACTACAACTTTTTTCCAGATTCCTCATAAGCTTGAAAACAGAGCAGGCCATTCTCATTAAAGTGCAGCTTCTTTAATAAGTCAGCCCCTTAAAGCAACCAAGTTCTTTTCAGGCAATTTTTAGCTGGAAGACTAAAGAAAAAGAAACACATGGCTCTTTTTAAAGAAATGCCACAGCCATGCTCCCGCACATTTCACACCATCTCTTTTTGCCAGTGTCTCATGTAAACCAGACCTCTTCCAAAGCATATCAACGTTTCTGTGCAGCAGCATGTTGCATACGTAAATCCAAAGCTAACAATATTTTCCTAGGAAAAATTGGCTGCTACATCTGATCTTTCCACTTAGTGGTCCCCTGATGTCCACTGTTAATTGAAGATCTTGGAAATAACTAACTTTTCATTTTATAACTAAATGTAACTTTCTGTTTTATAATTGAATAGAATTGCGCAAACAGTCTTCAGTTCCCAATCTTGACTATTTACATTTTTCAAGAATAATATAATATCTAATTAGTGCGTAATTTGTTGGATTTGATTTGTCAGCACTTGGACTGAAATCCTAGTTTATCTGAAACTCCATTAACTGGCTTAGACTTTCCGTATTGACTTAATCGTCGCAGTATTAACTTGGTTTTCAGAAAGAGAAAAACTTATGAATAAGATTAAGACATAGCTCATATAAAGTAAGCTTTTAATTTGTGCTTGGAAATGGTTGAATCTTCTGCTCCAACTTGCATCTTTCCTTTCTTTAACAGATGGCTTACTGTCAGCACATTGGAGTAGAATTCATGTTTATTAATGATCTTGAGCAATGTCAGTGGATAAGGCAGAAATTTGAAACGCCTGGTATCATGCAATTCTCCAGTGAGGAGAAGCGCACCCTGCTGGCCAGACTAGTGCGTTCAACCAGGTATTTCTTTTTCATTAACTTGCATAACTGCCATTGGTTGGAGTTACAGGTACCGGTAGTAGAAGAATTACCATATTTTTCAGACTATAAGACGCACCAGACTATAAGACGCACCTACATTTACAGGAGGAAAACAAGAAAAAAATAGTTTTTGGCCTCCACGCGTCGGATTTTCGCCCTCCCAGGACCCCAGAAGCACTCTGCAGTGCTCTGCACTGCCCGTTTTCGGGCTCCCAAGCCCTCCGCGCGTCGCGTTTTCGCCCTCCCAGGCCCCCAGAAGCACTCTGCAGTGCTCCGCATGGCCCGTTTTTGCCAAAAACAGGCCCATTTTTGGGCTCCCAAGCCCTCCGTGCGTTGGGTTTTCACCCTTCCAGGCCCCCAGAAGCACTCTGCAGTGCTCCGCATGGCCCATTTTCACCAAAAACGGGCCCGTTTTTGGCCTGCAGAGTGCTTCTGGGGGCCGGGGAGGGCGAAAACATAACGTGCGGAGGGCTTGGGAGCCCAAAAACGGGGCCCGGTTTTGGCGAAAACAGGCCATGCAGAGGACTGCAGAGTGCTTCTGGGAACCGGGGAGGTCGAAAACGTGACACGCAGGGGGTTCGGGAGGCCAAAAACGCCCGTATTCGGTCTATAAGACGCACCAGACTATAAGACGCACCTACATTTACAGGAGGAAAACAAGAAAAAAATAGTTTTTGGCCTCCACGCGTCGGATTTTCGCCCTCCCAGGACCCCAGAAGCACTCTGCAGTGCTCTGCACTGCCCGTTTTCGGGCTCCCAAGCCCTCCGCGCGTCGCGTTTTCGCCCTCCCAGGCCCCCAGAAGCACTCTGCAGTGCTCCGCATGGCCCGTTTTTGCCAAAAACAGGCCCATTTTTGGGCTCCCAAGCCCTCCGTGCGTTGGGTTTTCACCCTTCCAGGCCCCCAGAAGCACTCTGCAGTGCTCCGCATGGCCCATTTTCACCAAAAACGGGCCCGTTTTTGGCCTGCAGAGTGCTTCTGGGGGCCGGGGAGGGCGAAAACATAACGTGCGGAGGGCTTGGGAGCCCAAAAACGGGGCCCGGTTTTGGCGAAAACAGGCCATGCAGAGGACTGCAGAGTGCTTCTGGGAACCGGGGAGGTCGAAAACGTGACACGCAGGGGGTTCGGGAGGCCAAAAACGCCCGTATTCGGTCTATAAGACGCACCTAAATTTTCACCCACTTTTGGGGGGGGGGGAGTGAGTCTTATACTCCAAAAAATACGGTAGGTTCAGTTTTAAGCATTCCTAGTTCATATTTCATAGACACAAGGACATAACACCTTCAGTAAATTGAGATGTAAACGTTCCACTCTAGCCATATTTATAACCCCACAAAGTGTCAGTAATGACATTCGTGAAAGCTTGTATCTCATAGAAAATGTTCTCCGTATATGTTTAGACTGCAGTTTCCATCACTCTTGATCACTCTTGAAACAGTGGCTAATCTTTCAATTGGCAATATAGAACTTCTCTTACATAACGAGCAAAGATGGGTAACTGTTGGGAAACTACCATCTAGGCTGGAAGGAGGGGTCAAGCGAGAACCTAGCTTAGAGTCATTGTACAGCTGCAAGTGCCATAATCTTGACCTCTTCCAAGATCCATGAAGCCTATCTGGTCATTCCAGAATAAGGGAAGCAGTCTGGTAAGATTCTTGTAATGTGTGGCAAACAATAAAGTTGCTGACTTTGGCTATTCATGAGAGACCATGGTTATCTGCACCTGACAGTAACAGGATTTGTTGAAGTAGTCCAACATGCATTCAGGAGAGCAAATGGTGATTAGTTTTTCTCCTGATAGGTGACACTTGGGACAGGGGCAGGAGGAAGGAAAGCAGAGAATCCACTAATCAGTGTCTCCAAGTTACTCCACATTTCATTCTCTGTAAGGGCAGCAACACTTCCCAGCCTCACTCCTGAGATGCAGTAAGATAGACCAAAAGAGCAGTACGATTTACATCCACATACTCTCCTCACAAGGACAGGAGGGATGCACATTAGCATGGCTTTGCAGAAGAGCCCAGACACTCATACAGATTACGTGACAGGTGTCTTTAAACAGCATCTCTGTTTTCCAGGTTTGAGGAGTACCTACACAGAAAGTGGTCTTCTGAGAAACGGTTTGGTTTGGAAGGCTGTGAGGTTCTGATTCCTGCTTTAAAGACAATAATTGACAAGTCAAGTGAGAAAGGAGTGGATTATGTTATCATGGGAATGCCTCACAGGTAAAGTTGTCCTTGGAGGAAACTGGTTGAAGAGAGTGAAGCTGTCAAGAGAGTGTATGCTGAATTTCAACCTGCCCTTCAGTCAAAACATTCTGAGCTGTATTCTTCCTGTCATTCATTTTTATGATTTTGCTCTTTTTTTAGTCCCAAAGGCCCACTTTTTTTCAAATATTGATAGGACATAGGGTTGCCATAAAGAGGTATACAAAGTAGTAATTGGAACCTTGTTTAAGTCAAATTTGATTTAATTTATTAATCAAAATTATTATTTCTCCTACAGCAGACAATGTATTCCATGTAGTATCTGACTAAATATGGTTTTGGTTTTCTAGAGGGCGTCTGAATGTTCTTGCCAATGTTATCAGAAAGGAGTTGGAGCAAATTTTCTGCCAGTTTGATTCTAAGCTAGAAGCTGCAGATGAAGTGAGTTCAACTTTTACTGGGGTTATATATTTTATTTGACAGGAACTTTCTTCATATTAGTTAATAACAACTCTACAGTGGTACCTCAGTACTCATCGTTAATTGGTTCCAGGAGGTGCAATGAGTACCAAAAATGATGAGTACCAAACAGACCCAGCTGCTGTGGCCTAGAGGTGGAGCTCTTGCCTCACAATCAGGAGGTTGTGAGTTCGATCCTAGGTAGAGGCAGATGTAGGGTCTCCTGCTTGGGCAGGGGGTTGGACTAGATGACCTGCAAGGTCCCTTCCAACTCTGTTAATCTGTTAAAATTTTTCCCATAAGAAATAATATAGCGAGTCACAAGGCAGCTGACACTGACAAATTCTAGCTTGTGCATTGAGTACCAAACAAATAATGAGTACCGGGACAAAATTTTCACATCAAAATGCGTTGAGTACCAAATTCAATGAGTTTCAAAGCAGTTGAGTACCAAGGGACCACTGTATTTAGTTTTGAACACAGTGATAACATCTGTATCTGCCACTGAAACAAGTCGAGTGTGACCTCAACAATGTGCCCTAACACTTTTCCAGTTCTTCAGTTTTCCAGTTGTTTTCAAGATTGCTCTTGAATGTCAGGAATGAGGTTCCCATGGCATTAAAGTGCTTTCATGTCAGCTTGAGCTTAAGGGGTGAATCCTGAAACCATCTCAGATGACTTAAAGGAACAGCTGAGTGCAAAAATAATGAAAATGTGCGATTCCTGGCAGTAAATACTATGCCATTCATAGACTGAGTAACAGTTCTTCTACTGTGCTTCTTAATCCAGCTAGATTTAGTCTGATAAATCCTATCAATATTATACAAAATGAACACCAGTATCAGGAATTCAAATAGGAACCCCACTACTGTCTTAATTCCGATTTGAATTTCAGACTCCGTTGTGAACGTATTTTGGATATGTGTTCATTTTCTTCTAAATTGCAAAGTAGCCATTTTGAAACTCTAAAAATTCACAGAAAAAGAAGGTATCTGCCTAATAATACTCTCTTTTCTCAGGGCTCAGGGGATGTAAAGTACCATTTGGGAATGTATCACCGAAGGATTAACCGTGTCACTGACAGGACCATTACTCTTTCACTGGTTGCAAATCCTTCTCATTTGGAGGCTGCTGATCCTGTTGTTCAGGGCAAAACGAAGGCAGAACAATTTTACTGTGGGGACACTGAAGGAAAGAAAGTAAGCTGGGCATATATGAGATAGCTTCTCCTTTGTGCTTTTCTTTGCTGTTTTGTACATGTCCAAGGGAAGACATTCTTTTTCCTTTTGTTTTTATAGTGACAATGTTGTGGATGCTTCGTTTTTCAGCCACTTTGACACCTAATTCTCCAAAGTTATTTAACACGTCTTTAATTTGTTCTGGTCTAAAAAGGTGATGTCAATCCTTCTGCATGGAGATGCTGCTTTTGCTGGCCAAGGGATTGTTTACGAGACTTTCCATTTGAGTGACCTGCCTTCCTATACAACACATGGGACAGTTCATGTGGTGGTGAACAATCAGGTAAAAATACGTGTTCTTTTGTTACCATATCAGATTCTCTAACTTAAATTTTACCAAGAACAAGCAACAGATTAGGAACTGTGTTATTGTTTGCATTCTTAGTTGAACTTTAAAGGTAGTGTTTTGGTTAAGTTTATTTACTTTGAAGTGATCAAAGAGTTGATCGATAATAAAAACAGAAGCAAATTCAGCTCAGTGTTAAACTTGTCAGATGAAGACTGATTTCCTGATGGTTAGCCAAGAACGTTTCTTGCTTTCTGATTTGACAGGGAAACTTAATACCAATGATTATGAAACTAAGGGATCGATTTGTAAGTTATGCTACATTCATGATGATATTAATGATATTAATATCATGATGATATTAATGAATGATAAAAACCTCTTGAAGGGGACAATTTAGTTTATTGTCAGAGCAATTTGAGGGGATGGAACTTATGGAATAGAGATACTACTGCTGTTTGTACCAATTAACAGCCACCCCTATCTGAAACTTAGGTATAAAATAAAGGCCTTATATCTTGTACTGCAAAACTCTTATTATTCCTTTTCTTATCTTTCCTTGGTGAGACCCTCATTATTATAATGTGCCTTTGCATAGTAGTCCTTGAGAAATTTTCCTTCAGTTCTATCTTGATAGTTCTGTTTATTCCTCTAGGTGAAAAGCCTTTTGGAACAGGAAAGCAGTGGTCTTGGGCTTCTCTCTTTTAACCTATGGCCTTCTGGGAAGATTGTAGGAAAGAACAGTTTTAGGATTCTAGGACATTCACTACTGTTTGAATCAGAAAGAAGTTGTCCAAATGGAAGTGCAAATGCTAAATTGCAAGTCTTAGGAGACTGCAAGTATAGAACTAGCAACAAATGAAACAAAAGATAGAACACTGCTGGATTAGCTTTGACTCACCAAACAGAAAAGGATCCTGGATATCGTGAGGAAAGAAATTATTAAAGTTAATTATGTAATTAAGGCTAGTTTAATTTTTTTCCTTTTCCAGAAAGAATGGTTTTTAGAATTGTCAGCAAAATTAGACTTCAAAATTAGACAGTATACATCTCTTAACTCCTCTGACTCACCCTGAGTGCTGTTTTCATCTTTTGACTAGTCTTGGCAGAACCAGGATTGGAGACATTACCTTTTAAAATCCATGCCTCATGCTAAAGTCTCAGTATTTTTATATATACACATCATTCTCAGGAAGGAATATTCCACAAAAGACGTTCCTTCAATATTTAACTAACTCTTCCATTTATCACCTAAAAAATTGAGAGTTGGTGATGATGTATTAAGTCCTCATACGATCTGTATTATCTTTATGGTTAATTTTTAAAAATGGCTTCTGTTGTCATCTTAGATTGGATTCACTACCGATCCTCGTATGGCCCGTTCTTCCCCATACCCAACAGATGTGGCTCGTGTGGTTAATGCACCCATTTTCCATGTCAATGCTGATGATCCAGAGGCTGTGGTATATGTGTGCAACGTGGCAGCTGAATGGAGAAGTACTTTCCACAAAGATGTAGTTGTGGATCTGGTAGGTAGTACTGATTCTTCTGACATACTGATACATTTAGTTGGGGCTATATAATAGGTTATTTAAGAAATATTTTTAAAAATGATTTAGATGTTGAATGATAGCAGAAAGATGGTGGGTACTATTTTCCTAAAAGCAGAAAAAAATACAGGTACTCCTCAACTTACAACAATTCATTTAGTGACCATTCAAAGTTACAACAGCACTGAAAAAAGTGACATGTGACCGTTTTTCATACTTACAACCATTGCATCATTCCCATGGTCGTGATCAAAATTCAGAGGATTGGCAACTGACTCATATTTATGATGGTTGCAATGTCCCTGAGTCATGTGATTCCCTTTTGAGACTTTCTGACAAGCAAAATCAATGGGGAAGCCGTATTACTAACTTAATATATACAGTTATTCACTTAACAACTGTGGCAAGAAAGGTTGTAAAATGGGGCAAAACTCACTTAACAAATGTTTCAGTTAGCAACGGAACTTTTGGGCTCAATTATGGTCATAAGTCGAGGGCTACTTGTAACTATGTGTGGGCTTTGGCGGACTTTATTATATAGAAATGGGGGATGTCAAGAGGCATGTCAAGAGAAAATTGAAAGTGAGTTGAGAAGAGTGGAAATGTAGGACCTGAGAAATGTCTGTGGCAAAACCAGAAGAGAAGGACTCTAGAATAAATTACCTCTAAATGAATGCTAAGTGACTGATCAGTTAAAAAGAAATATGCTAAACCAGGCTGGTCACATAGAGAGAATTCATGAGGGTTGAACTGAAGAATGAATATACAGTGGAAAAATTAATGGGTTGAGAGGAACACTAAGAAAATTGTGACTGGATGCAGTTCATTAGATCCTCAAGAGGAAGAGATTAAGTTTAAAAAGCAAAAATCTGAATCTGAAATGGTATATAGACATGTTGAAAACAAGGATAGTTTAGAGCTGGAAGTCTGCATAAGTCAATGGTATTTATATTAGTAAATAAATAATAGCTTGCCCTACTCAGCCATATCCACCTCTCCTTTGAGGATCATTTTCAAAGGATTTTGTGGAATGGTGGAAAGAGAAGTTTAAGTAGAATGTAAAATTTTCCAAAGCTGGAACATTTTTTCTTTTCTGATAACATTCCAGGGAATCTTGCTCTCCATTTCTATTCATTTGCCATCACTTTACACCCATGCTTGTTCTCAATCAAGCATTACCCTCTAATTACTGAGTTTGAAAACTTTCTTTTTAATTTGGGAAGATGAATTGTTTAGGTCAAGAATAAATATATGGGATTTTTCTTCCTTTCAAACATACTAGGTGTGCTACAGACGAAATGGGCATAATGAGATGGACGAGCCAATGTTCACTCAGCCATTGATGTACAAGCAGATCCGAAAACAGAAACCTGTGCTACAGAAGTATGCTGAGATACTGATTTCACAAGGAGTAGTAAATCAACCAGAATATGAGGTACTTTCATTTATGGCTTAACAATCATTCTGTAGCCCAGCCATGCTTAGATATCTTGATATTCCTCATCCCATTGTGGTACCAAGCATTTCATAATTTCAGAGACTTTTGGCATTTTATAAATGTTATAATACATGACACCATACAGGAACATTCAGTACGTAGCCAGGATTAGTAAAATAATCTCTTATTTTTCTATGGCAACTGATAACATTTCTTTGATATTGTGTAGCTTATTGAAACTTGTTTAACTTGATATATGCCATTGTGTATATTAACTGGTTTGTTATACGATTATATTTATATATGTATATTTATATTTTTCCCTTTCAGAAAGCCAACTCTGCTGGCTTTGGAAACAACTTTTCATAAATAGGGACATATTTGCCCCATCAGAAGCTCTGACTTTATTATAGACAAAGTAGAAACTGATACTCCCAGCCCAGTAGATGCATTACAGTGATTGCTACTACCAGTTTTGGTTGAGAAATGTGTTATACTTCTAAGAAGGCATTTGTTTAGAGCAAAGTGTTGATAATATTTGTCCTTGGGGTCACCTCTATATTATGCTCCTTTTGTATTCCAGGAGGAAATTTCCAAGTATGACAAAATCTGTGAAGAGGCTCATGCCAGGTCCAAGGATGAAAAAATCCTTCACATCAAGCATTGGTTAGACTCTCCATGGCCTGGTAAGTTACTGTCTACTTGCTAATGGCCATGGAGAAAAAATAGTTCTTGGCCAATAGATTGCACTTGCCGTTTCTGGCACAAACATGAGTTGTCCTTGCCTAGAACTCCAAGTTCTGAAAATTCCGTACAAGGATCATAAGAGGTAGTCAGCAAACAAAATGTGCTTGCATTAAACTAAGAGGCACTTGATGAAGAATTTTTGTTCTTCTCCCAGATGCTCTGGCAGGATGATCCAGTAGTGTAATTGGACAGAGTTTATTTGCCAAATACCTTCGTTAAAAAAATTTGGCAGTGAGGAACATCTTTTTAAAGGAATTGTTCTAGCTAGAGCTTGCTCCTCATGTGAATGTCTTCCTTGCCTCTTTTTATGTCCTCTTCTTAAATGTCCAGGTTTCTTCACCCTGGATGGCCAACCTCGAAGCATGATTTGTCCTTCTACCGGCTTGACTGATGAAGATTTGGTCCATATAGGAAAGGTGGCCAGCTCAGTTCCTGTTGAAAATTTTACCATTCATGGGGGTATGGTTTTCTATATTTTTTCCCCCTTGAGTTTTACTTTTTAATGATTTCATTAGAAAATGCAACGTCTTATTTGCATGGAGGAGTCTTTTACAAAGTTTCCTTGAAGCCTCTCTTAGATAGATGTTCAGAATTGAGGGAGCAATCAGTACTTTGCTTCTGTTTTGCATGTTTTAATGATAGCTAACAAGATTCCATGTATTATATATCCTAGTACATTTGGGCCTACCTCATAGCCAATCCAAGCTGTCAGCAAATTAAGATGAAAATAGATTCTGCTTCAGAGCTTAATCTTTCAATCTTAGCCTTTGCTCTTTTTCTACATTTGTGCTTTGATTTATAGCAGCCTTACCTGAGCACCCTCCAGGCATGTGAATTTCAGCTCCTAAAATTCCACAGCCAGCATGGTTACTCTTGAGGATTCTGGAATTGTGGTACATACATCTGAAGGGTACTCAGGTTATGGAAGTGATCTATGACGCAATATTCTTCACTGTTTGCTATCTAAAGCAACACACTTTCAAAGCATCTGTAAAGGCATCTATACATTTTGGAAAATGCTATCATAAAGTTTTCAAGCAGATTAATGATTATTATTTTTCTCTAAAGGTTTAAGCAGGATTCTAAAAACACGAGGAGAGATGGTTGCCAATAGGACTGTAGACTGGGCCTTAGCAGAGTATATGGCATTTGGCTCTCTTCTTAAAGAAGGAATCCATATTCGGCTGAGTGGACAGGATGTTGAAAGAGGAACATTCAGGTAAAATGTGTTGATTGTACATGGGCAGTCTTTCTTTAACCAATACAGGACTTTAGTGAAAATCCATAACATTTGGGGGCAAATGCAAAATGTCAAGATAGCATTATCTTCAGCTTAGGCCATAATAGTGAGCAGCCAGAGATATACCTTCTACGGCCTGTAGTGGGACATCAAATCAAGTCAATGTAAATGTTATTCTACATTTAGGAAATGAAATTTGATTTAGGTATCTAGCAGATCTAAGGAGAGTGACAAATTGGTCAGGAATATATATTTGAAGAAACATGATGGGCTAAGTGGATATCGGTATCCAAATGTACAAAGTTGGGTTAATAAAAATCCAGAAGCACCATTTTTTTCCTATTGCTTTAGGAATGACAAAAGGTTGCCAATAAGGATCCAAGATATCAGATCTACAAGGGCAAAGTATACTTTGACCCAATACGTGAAGGTGTGTAACCAAGTAGTAATCTCAATCCTCACTGCAGACAACGTGTTTGAGACCCAGCAGGGAACTTGAAATATGTTCCTAAGAAATTGGGGTATAATTCTTTTTAGAGGATCAACAGCATTTCATATTTAACTAAATACACTTGGCATGCAGCTGGGATGAATCAGGCCCCTTTACTATAGAAAATGATTGCAAAGTGGCTGTGGCTGACTGGGCATTTTGTACTACATATTCTATGTGCGTTGTGCTTGAGATTGTGGCATGGAAAACTATGCCTACATATTTTAACAATTTAGCCCGCTCGATAGAATGATTACGTAGAGTCCAAATATGATGGCATTTCACAAAGACCACCACTTTGGTCTTTTTGTAGTTCATTTCCAGAGCCAAAACTGGAAATAATTGGCCAAAACTTAGAGCACCCGTCATAGGCCTGTCAGGGAAATTAATGCGACATTATCTGCATATAATGGAATTGAAATATGTTTCTTGGCTAGTTTTGGTGAATGATGAGAGAAGTAATTGATCATGGCAACTAGTGCATTAATACAATAATTAAACAACAATGGGGTAAGAATACTGCCTTGTCTACGTCCTCTGTCTCACTGGTACACTTCTTTGGAGCTTTGTTTAACTTTTATGGGACTTTGATTATAGAGATTGCAGTATAGATTAGTAGTCTCAACCTTCTGTCTACAGAAGAGTTTTGCAATTTGCACTACAGGTTGGGCCTAGAAATCAGATTCAAAGCTGCTTTGAAGTCTATGACAGCTGTATAGCGTGAGGCCCGTGGTTTGGAGGAGTACTTTTCTGCCAGGGATTTAAATAAAATTTTCACTTGTATTTTTCTCCAGCCATCGGCACCATGTCTTGCATGATCAGAATGTTGACAAGAGAACCTGTATTCCCATGAATCATCTATGGCCAAACCAAGCTCCTTACACTGTCTGCAATAGTTCTCTCTCAGAATATGGAGTCCTAGGTATGTCTTTTCCCTACTAAAACTTAAAGGAGTTATGTAAACTGTTGATTTTTAAGTCTATCCCTCCCTGATAATCTTCCTCCCCCCAAAAAAGCTTTCCATTTCTATCAATGCAGGATTTGAGCTGGGCTTTGCTATGGCCAGTCCCAATGCTTTGGTGGTTTGGGAAGCTCAATTTGGCGACTTCCACAATACAGCTCAGTGTATCATCGACCAGTTCATCTGCTCTGGGCAGGCCAAATGGGTGAGGCAGAATGGCATTGTACTACTTCTTCCTCATGGTATGGAGGGCATGGTAAGGAAACATTTGTGTTGTTTTCTAATAAGTCTCCTTTTACCTACCTGATAAGTGGATTTAACACTGTTTAGACAGTGTTAAATTAGATCCTACATATAGATTTGCCCTGCATTGAAAATTCTTGCATACTGTATGTTGAGGTAATTAAAAGCATTAAAGCCTGTGTCAGCATAACAAAATTGAAAATGAGAAATAATATTAACTTTTTCCCCCGATATTAGAACATGTTCTAATAGCACATTGGAAAAGTGCCTAATAGTGCATATTAGAATTTGGGGATTGGAATTTAGATTTATTTCTTTATTGCTTTGTTTATTGGTTTTTACATCTACCTGTTCAGCGTTTCAGAGCCATCGTACATTGGCTGATTCCTCATTTACCTCTAGCGAGATAGAGCAAGCTAAGGGAAAAAATAACTGGCCCAAAGTCCTCCAGCTAATTCCATTATAAAGAGAGGACTTGAACATGGTTCTCCCAGCTTCGTATCCAGTTACTTTAACCATTGCTCTATAGCCGTGATGGCGAACCTATGGCACACATGCCACAGGTGGCACGCAGAGCCATATCTGAGGGCACGCGAGGCGTTGCCCTATGTCAGCTCCAGCGCGCATGTGCGTGCTGGCCAGCTGATTTTCGGCCTTCCGGAGGGCCGGGGAGAGGCCGTTTTCGCCCTCCCCAGGCTTCAGGAAAGCCTCCGGAGCCTGTGGATGGCGAAAAACAGACCCAATGGGCCTACCGGAAGTTCGGAAATGAACGTCCGGTAGGGCCGTTTTTCGCCCTCCCCAGGCTTCAGGAAAGCCTCCTCCAGACTTTCCGAACTTCCGGTAGGCCCGTTGGGCCCGTTTTTCACCATCCACAGGCTCCGGAGGCTTTCCTGAAGCCTGGGGAGGGCGAAAAATAGCAATAGCAATAGCACTTAGAGTTATATACCGCTTTACAGTGCTTTACAGCACTCTCTAAGCGGTTCACAGAGTCAGCATATTGCCCCCAACAATCTGGGTTCTCATTTTACCCACCTCAGAAGGATGGAAGGCTGAGTCAACCTTGAGCCGGTGAGATTTGAACCGCTGAACTGCTGAACAGTCAGCTGAAGTAGCCTGCAGTACTGCACTCTAACCACTGCGCCACCTCGGCTCCTTTGGACCAACGGGCCTACCGGAAGTCCGGAGGCTTTAGTGAGGCCTGCGCGCATGCGCGGGGGAGCAGCACAGGGGGGTTGTGCGCGCATGCACGGGGGGCAGGGCATTGCATTACGAGTGTGGGCATGCACACGCGCCCTTTTGGCACTCGAGCAAAAAAAGGTCCGCCATCACTGCTTTATAGCAACCCTCTTTCTAGAAGAAATGCTCAGTTTTGCCTCAATGTCCTCTTTAGCCAAGGAAAAGCCATTACTCAAGAAAGTCCCGTATCTGTTTGCAGGGCCCTGAGCATTCTTCTGCTCGACCAGAACGATTCTTACAAATGTGCAATGATGATCCAGATGTCTTCCCGGTGAGTTGACTGTGAGTGCATGTTAGCCACACCTTTCTTCTGTCCACATGTCCCTTAGCCACATTTCTAAGAATGCTGAGAAGAGTTTTGGGAGGGCGGGAGGGAATAAGTCCAGTATCAGCTTGTTGTAGACTGAATGGCTCCTCCATGTGTCCCTGATCACCTCAATGCTTTACTTCAGGGTAGGCAACCTGAGATAGCAAGGATGCAAATTAGAGCCCCCAATCCAACGTCCAATCTCTTTTAAAAATGTCACAGATTACTAGCAGTTTGAGATGGGTAATGCAAGAATTGTAAAACATAATACTTACAAAGAAAAAAAATCCTCCTCAAAATATCTGGCCTACCATAATTCGGCTCTCATCCCACCCTGTTTCAGCTGTCTTGCTTCCTCTCACCTTTTAAGGGGAACCCCCTTCCCTAGTCCCAGAGATGTATTTCACAGTTGATTTTCAGGTTCTTTGACCACTTTGGCAATGCATGCAATTCTTCTACCTTTCTGAATTCCGTCACTGTTTTCCTACAGAAACTAGACGACTTTGATGTGCGCCAGCTGTATGACTGCAATTGGATTGTCGTAAACTGCTCCACTCCAGCAAACTTTTTCCACGTTATGAGGAGGCAGATACTTCTCCCCTTCCGGAAACCAGTCAGTATGAAGAATGACTTCCTTAGTACAAAGAGGGAAATGGGTTCTCCCTTCCCCCCATGTTAGCTTCCTAGCTTTAATTAGACCATGAAGTCAAGTAGAAAGTGGCACATGATAAATTGTGAAACAATTCTGAACTAGTCAAAGAAAAACACTCTGGTGGATGGGGGAACTATAAAATAAGATTAATTTGCAAAGAGCCTGTTTTGCTTGGTAGATTCTGACTATCCTGCTGGTTCTGTTCCTTGGCATTTTTTACAGCACTCTGTTCACCACCCAGGAGTTCTCTTTCCAATAAAAGCCAGTGGGCAAATGTTTTCACTTCCTCATTAAACTTTATGCCACATACATATTCATGCCTAGAAAAGGTTGATTAGCTAGTCATAGCTGATACACTCTACTGAATATTAATATCTTAGTTTTTAGGCAAATTATTTTAAATTGTATCTTACAAAATATTATAACCCAATGATCCTGGAGCTCTTGTTTTTCTGGCTGATGAAAAGAACGTTTTTTCAGAGCAGTTGAACTGAGTGGCAGATAATGAAGGAAGTATCAAATACAGGTAGTCCTTGCTTAACGACCCTAATTGGGATCAGAATTTCTGTTGTTAAGAGATGCAGTCCTTAGGTGAAACATCAAGACTCCCCTGCTTAGAGGTGACAATTTTAATAGTTCCAGTTGCAGTTGTTAGGCCAAGACCTCATACTTCTCCTGTCCTGCTGTTCCCACCTTCACTTCAACTCTCCCCATTCCTGCCACCTTGTCACCTCTGCCACCCTGTATCTACCATTCCTGCTGTCCTTCCTCCCTGCACTCCACTGCCCCTGCTGCTCCTGTTCCCTCTGCTGCTCCTGCCAGCCTGACTTGCATTTCCCTTGCCACAGCTGATTTCCACCATTTTCTTCTTCCTGCTGCTGATGAGGTGTGCCAGCAGCTGCCTACAGATGCTTCATGAAGGGCCAAACTGGGTGCATCTCGTTGAGGAAGAAGATGCAAAATCAGCTGTGGGCAGCAAGGGCAGTGGAGTGCAGGGCCATGGGGGTGCAAGGCAGCAAGGGTGGCAAAGTGCAGGCAGTCAAAAGGGCAGATCTGGAGAAGGGATAAGCAAGTGGGTGGAGCTGAAGTGCACCTTGTAATTGTAAATGTGGACAGACTGCCAAGGGGCCAAATTTTGATCACATGACTGCAGGGGCACTGCAACAGTCATAATGGTGAGAACTGTCATAACTTTGAAAGGTCACTGAATGAATAGTCGTTAAACAAGGACTGTCTATACAGTGTTAGCAGAATAGATCCAATCCAGCATCCTGATTCCAGTAGCCTTTAATCCAGTGCTTTTGGAAAGCCAAGAAACCCAGAGTTAAGACTATGGCCCTCCCTCATAGCTACCCCCTTCCTGGCATCCAGGTTTACAGCTTCTGAGGATGGGAAGCCTACAGACTCAGAGCCCCCAGAGCTGCTGCTAGATTAATCCTCCATGACTGCATTTTAAAGCCAGCCTGATTCCTTTACTCACTGAATCCATGAAATCTGCTGGCATACTTTCTATTCTTACCTCCTTCAGGCTTTCTTACTTCAGAGCATTTCTTTACTTTGCTAATTCAAATATATTACCATTCCAAAAACTAAACCACAGATCCAAATACTTTAGGATCTCTATAGCATCCCAGCAAGTGCGCATTTTGGATTTCACTCTTACCACCATTTGAGTCATATTCAAGAAATGATTGAAATCAAACATTTCAGAGTATCTCTAAAGATATTGTTACCGAAGAGACCACTTTTATTGTTTTGCATTCCTGCTAAATATCTTACTGATGAGTATGAAAAATTACTTTATCCTGGTATATAGCATCATCTGGTTGTGTGCCTGGCATTTCTCTTTGGTCAATGTTCTCCTAGAAACACTGAGTGCAATTCTGATGATGTTCAAAAACAGAACCTTTGAATAATTAACTTTGGATTATTGTTCTTTCATTAAATTCTGAACACTTCCATTCTTACACCTCAATATTAATTTGGGTTGTGTTCCCCTGGCCCCCTCTCTCCCTCCCTCCCACTCTCTTTTTTTAGCTGATAGTCTTCACTCCAAAGTCCTTGTTGCGTCACCCTGAAGCTCGGTCCAGCTTTGATGAAATGCTGGCAGGTACAGTAGACTTGGGATCAGGGCTAGGGAGGAATGTCTTCTTTGGTAGAAGGGAAGATGTGACTGAACAATTAGACAAGGAAACTCTTGAAGTTCAACACAAGGCCACAAAGACAACTGTGCCTGCCAGCTTTCCTAAAGTTCTGTTAACCTTCATAGGAGCAGAGTCAGTTTTGGATGTCTGGGTCTTCTGTGCTAGGAAAAATCATCACCATCACTAAATGATACCCAGGGAAAGAGCTCATATGTAGCAAAATAGTTGGAGCTGTCATTTGTCTCTGACTCAGGCCTTGAGACATTGGTTTAAGGTCATGAATTTTGTGATGTTGTTCCATTTTGCTTTTGACTTGGAGTTTCCTGTGAAGAAAGACATGAGCAGGGAATAGTGCTCCGTTGCTACTTGTATTTGACAAAAGCTTTGAAGTAGGAGCCGTGGTACCCCAATAGCAATAGCAATAGCACTTAGACTTATATACCGCTCTACAGTGCTTTACAGCACTCTCTAAGCGGTTCACAGAGTCAGCATATTGCCCCCAACAATCTGGGTCCTCATTTTACCCACCTCGGAAGGATGGAAGGCTGAGTCAACCTTGAGCCGGTGAGATTTGAACCGCTGAACTGCTGAACAGTCAGCTGAAGTAGCCTGCAGTACTGCACTCTAACCACTGCACCACCTCGGCCAACAATTACAATTAATCTTGATATTTTAAAAAACTGCATGGCATCAAAGAATAGTGTGGTTTCTGTCAACAAAATCAGGTCTTTATGGAAAAGATACCCTGCTATTAATTTTGCCCTTTGTAAACTTCCTCATATTTGTCCCCTTCCTCTTTTTTATAAACTATTTTATAAACTCCTTGGAGCAGATTTTACTATGTACACTGATGTATAACAAAAAGTAATAACCTCCACTGCTTTCCAGGCACCCATTTCCAGCGTGTCATCCCAGACACTAGTCTGGCAGCACAGAATCCAGAACAAGTCAAACGAGTTCTCTTCTGCACTGGTAAACTTTATTATGAACTTATTCGAGAGCGGAAGACGCGGAATATGGAAGCAGATGTGGCCATCACAAGGGTAGAGCAGGTAGGGCTTTTGTGGGAATGGTATTGTTGATTTACAAAAGTAGGACTCCTGCATGCTTTTTGAGCTTTGAACAATAAGTATTTGGAAGCTCAATAGAATTTTATGAACAGGAAGCTAAAGAATTCCACACTGGTACTCCAAATGACTAAGTCGTCCACTGGCAAAAGTAAAATTTAACTATCAGGCATGTTCTAGTCCTCTGGCTTTGTTTGGTGGACTACAGTTCTGAAGTAGAGTCAGGTTTTTTGCAACACTTTGCAGGTTTCTGACAGGTCTGGTTCTGAAAAGAATCCTAAAATGTTTGTGCAGCAATTATCTGAACAGGCCTTATGAATTTTCTCTTCATTCCTCCTAGCAAGTGAGCCAAGATGGAGGTTAAAGTATGAGTGATCTGACTTTGCCTGCAGAATATTTGGATTAGGCCCAATTTATTACTAAATGAAAGTCCTTTATTGGCCTTAACAACTTCTTAAATTTCTGATATATTACTCAGTCCCTTTTTTTTTTTTAACTGTATAAGTATCTTATGGATTAAATGCTTGTTTTTCCATTTCCTCACGGAGCTTGTGAACCAGACTGACCTTTTTTAAAATTTTCCTACTGCAATTTGTTTATAAAGGTAGAAGGCTGAAAATCATTCATAATAAACCCAAGGCCTTTTCTTTCTAGCTGTCGCCGTTCCCTTTTGACCTCCTGCTGAAGGAATTCCATAAATACCCCAATGCAGACCTAGCTTGGTGTCAAGAAGAGCACAAAAACCAAGGATATTATGATTACGTGAAGCCTAGACTCCGCACAACCATTGACCGTGCAAAGCCAGTATGGTAAGGGGCTCCTTCGGCTACTCTGATAGAGGGATAGGTTTATATAGTTGCTCTGGCACAATCAGTCCGATCCCAGTGAGAGCACAGGAGTGGTCTGTTCTAGGAAAAGAGGAAAAGAAGCAACATGCTGACACAGAAGGTCTCAGTAGCACAGGCTTTATTTTTGGGCACCAACAGTCCCTCAAATCCTGTACATGCCAGTAAAATTTAACAATTTAAGCACGATTTAACATTGATTCCCAATGGAAAGCCAAATGGGTCGCTGAACACCCAGACATAGGAAGACAAATGATCCCACAAAAAAGATGCCAGGCTTTGAACTACCACGTCAGCAGTGGATAGTCCTAAATAGGATTTGCATCTCACATGGCGTCTGCCGGGACTCTCTGTATAAATGAGGCCTAGCATCCTCCCCTCAGTGTGACTGCGGGGTCCCACATCAAATTGTAGATCACATTGTGACCAGCTGTAAGCTGAAGGCATATACCGGTCCACGGTTTTTTTTAATATAAATGATGCTGCGCTTCAATGGTTAGATGGCCTAGACACTGGTATTTGAACCCAGATCTTTTTAACATGTAGATTTTATTGTGTTTTACTAATCTAGGTGAAATGTTAATATATATTGCTATATGATATGTCATGTATAAGAGAGAGAGGGAGGGAGGATAGAGCAGCAATTGCAAATAAGCAATTGTGTGTCTGCTTTTCTCCCTTTAGGTATGCTGGCCGAGAACCTGCTGCTGCCCCGGCAACAGGCAACAAAAAGAATCACTTGACCGAACTGCAACGCTTGCTGGACACGGCCTTCAACCTTGACTCCTTCAAGGGCTTGTCTTAGATACATCTGGACCTTAGTTCTGTCCCAACACCCTGTGTTTGTGGTGTTTCTATCTATCATTTCCTTTCTGTGTCTTTAACTATAGACCTTGTAAACTAACTTAAGGAGCTTGTTATTAACCTCTTCCTGCTGTTAAAAGAAGTGCCCCATCAAAACAATCCCTGTCTGAATATTTGTGTTAAGGTTTCTGAGGGTTGCTGCAGCTCAGATCTTCTGGAGCAGTGTGGGTTCACTCCTGCACAAACCCCTGGGGCTTACTTTGCTCCACTGCTCCAGGATGAGAGCTTCGAAGGGGCTAATATTGGCCTTCCAAAGGAACCTCTGTAGTGGATGGTATGGTGGCTTCTAGTTAATGCCTGATTCTTGACTTTAATCCCAAAATTAATCTGGAGCTGGCACTGCTTTGTGACAAATTATGACTTTTATCCCCCGTTGCACTACTCAAGGTGCATGTGGTATTGCACCTTTCAACAATATCCCACATCTCTGACACTGAAAATTCTGGGCTCACACTGTTTTACTGCTGTTGTTTAAGAATTAGAATTGTCTTCACTAGATGTACCTCTTTGAGGATATTTTGTGGAAATCTTGTTTCTTTTCATGAAGGAAGCAGGATAATCTGCAAGGCATGGACTCAGGTGCTTGTTTTATCAAACTAACTCTTACTAATTCAAATCACATCCTGGATGAGGGCCTGTTTGAATCTTGGCATCCAACACATCTTTTTTTACATGGTCACCATAACCATAACTATATGGACCTTCAACTTCCCCTAGCTTTTGGCTCTGACTCTGTATCTAGAAAAGAACACACCTAAAAATTCTGAAAATTCATTGGGTTCTCATGTCCCTGCTAAGAAACTTAGCTCTCTCTTTGCTTTGTCATTCTGTACACCAGTAAAAGTTGCTTCATTAGAGATTCTGTTCTGTCTCTTGAGCAGAAATCTCCCCCCCCTCTATATTCATAGTACCCATTTCCCCCTGAATTTTAGGCAAAAGTGTGTAACCTTTGTTTTACACTCATTTAGTTTAGAAGATATAATTCTTTCACAGCATTTACTTAGGGGTTTAACAATATTTTAAGAAGTACTTATGTATATGGGAGTGACAAATTTTAAAAGTCTGAAAATCCATTTTTGGCCTGTATAATTCTTTAATTTGAACAAAGTTGGATCATAACTTGTGTCATGCCATTGACATATAGTCACACACAATTTTTCAGCCATGGTTTCTATTATGCACAAGGTTTTCTGTGCATATGGATACATGGGTCAATACACATACATACACACATGTTATTTGCTGAAATATTTATACTTAAGGTACTTTAAGTATTATGGGCATAAACTGTAAGCAGAGGTTAGATAGCGTGCCCTTCTGATTGGGGAAACAACTCATATTGTCTTACATTTCTGATGGGTGAAATCAGTTGTTCCCAACATCCATTCTGTGAGTGTCCCCAGTTTGGTTGGTCCCTGTCTTGTGTCTTTTGGCGGTTTCCCAGGCGCTGAGTTTCCTTGGCTTTTCAGCACATACTTTTCTATCTAAAACAAGTTTCTTAAGGTAGTGGCCTTCTAAGAGCACTGAAGAGATTCCACCTATACCTGAAAATTTCTACTTAATTGAAGCACACAATGGAAAATTTAGATTGGCTTTACTTGTGCTAGTATTCCCTCTCATCCACCTAAAGTCCAGAGCTCAAGAAACATCACTGGGCACACATATCCTTTGTGGCAGGGGCTGCTGCTGCTGCTGCTGCACTACTTTTACCCATTCAGGAACTGATGGTGGCTTCCAGGTAACTGTTGTTGTCTGCCTACAATAAAATGTACCTCACTGCTTTGGCTGAGGACAATAGCAGAAGATACTCTTGGCCAAAGATGTTCTCCTGTATCCAGTAGTGCCCGCTCTGGACTTGACATGTAGTTTTGCTTTTTCATTCTATCTGTGTTC
This sequence comes from Thermophis baileyi, assembly GCA_003457575.1. Taxonomy (NCBI): domain Eukaryota; kingdom Metazoa; phylum Chordata; class Lepidosauria; order Squamata; family Dipsadidae; genus Thermophis; species Thermophis baileyi. Next base: position 89,303 of record QLTV01000558.1, read on the forward strand.
TGCTTTGACCTCCTGAGCTTCTAAATGACATGGTCCTCTGCTACATAAGCGTTCCATACCTCCAACAATACACGCATACACAAAGACCATACATGTTTTGAAAATCATTTGCAAGAAATGCTTCAGATCTTGCACAAGCCCAGTATCTTGCTGCTGTTTGTTAAACCCTCCTGTCTTTTTCACGCTTCCACATACCAGCTTGGGACAAAGATGTGACTTCTTTAAGAGGAAGGTTATCCTCAGTGAGTTGAGTGCTCTTTTTTCAAGCTTGCATAGATCCTTGAAAAAAAAGATAGGCGAGGTTAAGGAATAGCAGAGAAGAGCTGTGTTCTTGTCAGCTCCAGAGCACTTCTGAATCATTTTCAGACCACGCACAGTCCAGAAAAAACAGGAGATTCCTGGTTGCTGCCTTCAGTGCTATATATCCAACATGGGTTCCATCTGGCTAAATTCTGGGCATGGCCCAAAAGGGCAGCTTCTGTCATGCCACCTCTTGTGTGGGCTGTCAGCCACACTGAGAGAGTGAGCTACCTAATGAAGACTTTATATGTATCTGTGTTGCTTTGCTACAGCAAACAGCACATTCCAAGCAATTCCTACTATTGAGACACTTAGGCTTTCAAGGCTGTGGTTGTATGATTACTCCAAGCGATGGTGTAGTGTGTGCTCTTTTAGCTCTGCAAAAGGAGAAAGAAAATAAAAATGCTGGTGTGCCTAACCTTTGCCAAAACTTAAGAGACTGGTGAGGGAAGAGGTTTGTCTGTTCTGGGCCAGTTCCGTTCTGGATCTCCCCGTTACCTCCCAGCCTGATTTATTTATTTTGGTTTTAAAACAAAATCAAACTCAGATGTGTTTGGCTTATACAATAAAGCCTGATCTTCTGGCTTAAAGTGTGTCCAGCTGGCTTAGTTGTCTGATTTATTCAGATCAGGACAGCCTGATCTACCTTTCTGGCCATGTAGAATGAACTTGGGTAAGGGGCTCTTCACGCCATTCAGTGCTGCAAGCAGGGAAGGCAGTATTGTAGATTAGTGACATGTTCCAGCTGGTGTGTAAAGAGCCCTCTTGATTCTACATTGGAAATCGCTCATCTCCAAACAATGTCACTGAAAGCACTTGCGGCATTCTGAAGGTGTCCTTGCACATAAGGGCTGTATCTTAATTGCTCACAGAAGCAGAGTTGCTACCCATTCAGTATGGATGTTGAATTGTACTTCTCTTAAAGCTAGTGTGCCTCTTTTAAAGTCCAGAAATGTAACTCAGTCTGTAATCCTTAATCAGAACTACTGTAAAAAGCTGGCCAATAGAAGCAAGTGTACAACAAATTATCCTATGAATTGTCATCAAAAGAATTGTAGTTAGCTGTAGCCATAAAGCAAAGGAACTATTTCAAGGCAGCTATTTAATCAATGGAAGACTTGTATTGCAAAAAAGGCTTAATTGGGTCAGAGCCTTTAATGGGATGAGTTTCAGGTTTCTGCCATAGAACTGCAAATCCAATATTCTGTCTTTCTGTAATGCTCTATAGCTATCAAGAACAGAAATTTTCTTATTTTAAGAAAGAAAATTCATAATAGGCATGGATTTCATCTATAATTGTGTAAATTGGCACTAATACATTATGACACAGTTTGATGCAAATTAAAATTACAACAATTGGTGCTACCGTTGATAACTTGCCCTCAGTATTGAGAAATATTTTAACAAGGGCTTATAAATATGCTAGTTTTGACAACAAAACTAATTTAATTGGCATTTTCTCCCTTTCCCATGTCAGGAAATTTAAGGTGGTGCTTCTTGTGATCATATGCAAGTATCAGCAAACAGATCATAATCTGCAGCTTCTGAAAACCAGAAGCTTGTTTAATCTTTTGGCAAAACATACTACTGTAATCTGTTAAAATGAAAATTGCTGGAGAAAAGATTTCTGCAACTGCTTAGGCAAAAGGCTTGGATAGTTCCAGCAAGATTGTTTTTGTTTGGACTGCAGCATAGGAAGAAGATGCATGCTTTATCTGTGCTTTGATACTCGCTCCCCTACCCCTGAGGAGATAGCACAAGTGCTAACTAAAGCAAAAATGTGTTTAACCAAATGTGTGGGCTGGCCCTCCAGTGGGGTTTGCAGATTGAAAAAAATCAAAAATGTGATCCCTTTGCAAATAGTGAATGGTTCAGTTTGTCCTTGGCGGATGCAGGAGCAGTGGTAAGTTGTTTATTGATCTTCAAAGGTTCTTGATCTTTTATTTGTATGAAGGTCCTTGGATTATATGTATTTGATATGATTGAGGAAAAGCCAAGAACACTTTGCCTTTCTTCATATGATCACCTTAATTATTCCAATGTGTTCATATTAAGTCCAGTCCAGATTTAATGCTGCATTTGCACTACTGGGTTCTCTGAGAGTGTGAGCTTGGAAAATCTGCACTTTTAAGTCTTGTCTTACTTGGGGATTTCCTATACTTTCTTAGCATCTTTTTTTTTCCCTTCTCCATTTGAAGGCATCTCTACCAATCTGCCAAGTGAGTTTGCAAAGATTACAAATGCATTTTTAGGTCTTGTTAATCCAGCAAGAACAGAGAACAAAGCAACAGTGTCAAACTGAGATGTGTGCATGCAGGATAGTTTATGAGAACAGAATTTGAGAAGTGCTATGGTTATCACACCATGAAATATACTTACTTAAAATATGCACCTTGTAAGTGATGACCCTGAAATGACATCTCAGTAGGTTCTCTTATGTAACTGTTAGAATAAAGCACTGCATTCAGTTCCCCATGGATTTAATCAGTGTTCCCTTGTCTAGGACCACTGTTTTGAAGTGTAGATCTGGAGCAACTTACTGTTGCAGAAGGAGAATTATGGTACCCAAAAATCATAAGTCTGGTAGCATCTTTTCAGACTAACAAAATAGTTTGCTATCTGTTGAAGTAAGCTACAATTCAGGAAAACCCATACCTTTATTCTGGAAAGATGCTACCAAATGATTTCTGATTTTTCCTCTACCAGTGGCCTTCAAGGGAATGTAGGGATTGACAGCCAGCATGGTCAGCAACTAAGAATTCTGGAAGCTTGTAGATCAACATCTGGAGAACTCACAGACTAAAAAAGACTAACTTAGTGATACTATGTAATATAATGTACCCACATTTTTGTATTTTGTATCTGTCAGTTGCATCAAAGCAGTATAATGGTCTTCTAACTCTGGAGAAGTCTCTGTTTTATTGCAAGAAGCTGCTTGTGGATGTGTTCCATTCATCTTACAGTTTCCATGAGTCCAGCCTTTCCCAAAATGGTGGCCTTTGGATGATTTGGTCTATATCAGGGGTTCCCAACTCCTGGGCTGTGGCCCAGTACTGGGCTGCAGACTGTTCGGAACCAAGCCATCCAAACGACAGGTGAGCATGCAGCTCCATTTGTGTGACTGGCAAGCACTCGTGTGTGTGTGTGTGTGTGTGTGTGTGTATGCGAAACTCCATTCTGCTGCTCACACAAATGGAGCTGCATGCGCCTGCCGCTCACACACAACCGTTTCCTCTCACACCCCCGTCAGTCTGCAAAGCTGGAAAGGTTGGGGACCACTGCTATATATTCCCTCCTATCCTCCTCAAGTTTTCCAAAAGCGGGAACTAATGGAAAGTCTGCCTCAAATGTTCTGAAGGCATCTGGTTTAAGGAAAACTTGGATCCCGCCTTGCAGGAATAAATACATGAATTTGGGCTGCAATACAGAGTGGGTACTTAACTTTTTGGAAATGTCTAGACCTGGAAGATATTTTCTCTGTGTCAAGTTGTTAACCCCAAAGCCTCTTTAAAGTGCTAAAGTATTTTATTGAAGCAGACCACATCTTCACATAATTATATGTATTCAGTTTTAATGATGCACTAGATGGCAGCATATTCTTAGCACAGATGAAAGACAATGTATTTTATGAGATCAAACATTACTTTAGAATGTATTGCAGCAAATACTTTTACACTGTAGTTCTACAGGGGACTTCAACCAAAACGAATGCTCAGAGCACAGCAAGTGTTGTACTTGTTACCTCTCATGGAAAAAATCAAAATGTTCTAGGACAGAAAAAGCTGCAGCTAACTCTGACATTTCTCTCACTAATTTGCTATGGGAGAAATTACATAACTTTTCTATTTATTATGAACAGGGGGACAATTTAACTACCAAATCCTAACTACAGAAAAAATTAGGATTGTTATAAAGTATAGCTGCTGGCTATTAACTACCTATAAAAAACCAAAGATTATTGTTTTTTGATGATGAAACTTTAAAAATGACAGCTGGATAGTATAAGGAACAAGTCTAGTCTTGAAAATATTTGTGCTCTTCTGTTTGTTCTAAAAGGTAACACAAGTAGTCTGAGTTAAGTAGGTATGAAGAATTACACTCTTAAAGGACAATCCCAGGACTTCCAAGACACATGGCGGGAACTGTTATAATTTTAGAATTGGGGTTAAATACATGAGTAAGCATTGCAGATGGTTTCTTACCAGTGGCACATCTGCACAAATGACTCAGTGTATCGACAATCTGATTTTAACTGATGCTTATATATACAGCCAGAAGAAAAGTGTTCTTTCAGGATGACACACATTTGGAGTTCAACCAGCCTTGGCGCCTTCGTATAATGCTCACAAAGTAGCAATTATACAATACAGGATGTAGACTAAATCGAGTGGATGGAGTCTTCCCTGGCTGCAGTAGAGCACCAAATTCTTTCAGTTTAGTCATTCTGGGCAGTAGGTAAAGGATCACGGGCAGTAATCCAAAATCTCTGGTGAGATGGACCCAGGCGTTGTACAACGGCCCTCTTCCAGGGACATCTGTGAGAGTTTGCTCCTTCCTCTGGTGACGGCATTAGTAGCATATCAGGAAGCTTTCAGAGGTCCCAGGAAAGGCCTGGCTCTTCCCTTGATGGATTCTCTCTCTCACTTTTTCTCTTGAAATAACTTTATTAGATATTCCAAATAGAAACAAAAACTAATAATTTAGATAGAAAAGGGGGGGGGGAGTGAGTAATTAAAAAAAGAAAAACCCAAAGTCCAGAAAGCAAAAGGAATGACTTCCATCTTTCTTTTACAACAGATATAAGTATTTGTACTAAGCTCTCTCTATGATGTTTACATCATAGCTCTCACCCTATGTTTACATCAAAAAATCATTTGATTTTTTTCCCTATTACCTACTGTACTATTTTTTCCTAGTCATCAAATCTGTATGTTACCATTTTCACTTTTTTCTGTTCACACAAAAAGCCCTTCCAGAAAGGGCTTACAGTCAACATTAAAATTAGTCAATGTCTTCAATCAAAGTTTTCAATTTCATCATCTTGCCGACTTCACCATCCATTCTTTCTCTGTAATGTCAGATGGGTTGCTTCCTCAATTGAGGATTGAGAAGCAATCAAGATCATTTAACTGGAGTTTTCCTGACTATCTGGGTGAAACTTCCAAAGGCACCCATGAGACTCCAGCCAACTTTGGTGCCTAGAATCTTTCCATCTTCATTACATCCTGGGGAATGTTTTAAGGTGGCACCAGGATTCTTGTCTTTCCCAGATTTGAACAAGGGCCTTTTATGAGTCGTGGTGGCACAGTGGTTAGAATGCAGTATTGCAAGCTAATTGTGCTGACTGCCGACTGCCAGCATTTTGGCAGTTCGAGTCTCACCAGCTCAAGGTTGACTCAGCTTTCCATCCTTCTGAAGTCAGTAAATGAGGACCTGGATTGTTGGGGGCAATAGACTGATTCTGTAAACTGCTTAGAGAGGGCTGTAAATCACTGTGAAATGGTATATACAGTAAGTCTAAGTGCTATTGCTATTGCTATTATATTATTCTGGTCCTCTGTAACAGCCTCTCCAGTACAAAAGCTGAAGGTGACTCCCGTACTATCACTCTTCCAATGTTAACCAACAAAAATCAATGGTAATTAATATAATGTAACATAAGTTCAATGAAGCCAAGTGGAGACAGATTGAAAAGCTGGAGGTCAATTCAAGGAGCAATTCAAAGACAATAGAGACAATGCCGCAGAGCCAAAGAAATCCCAGAGTCAGGATGCCCTCTGAGAGAAGCCATGATCTCTGGTGATCCTTCAAGTTGCCTCTGAAGGCATTGGGAAGGCTGACACAAGCACATGTCTCAACTCTGACAACACATCAGCTTCTTCTTTTATCACTTTTATCTGGAACTGTCCCCTCAAGTTTATCGTCTGTGAACACTGTGGGCAATGTGACAGCTGGAATTTGATTCTGAGGTGCAAAAGGGCATCAGACAGCTTCCCAGGTAGAGAAGGACAATGTGTAAGATCCTTCCCTACTATTTCACAACCGTTGGGATCTTTGCCAGCTGCACCAGGTGGAGAAACTGGTTGGATTGGGGGGGGGGGAACCAGCCAGGGATTCAACATCCTTAAAGCTGTCAGTTTGGGAACCTGGCACATCCAAGGATAAAGAAAGGTGGTGCAGTAACCCTGTGGTTGCTATGGCAACAGCTTTCCAGCCTGCCTGCCAGAAAGGAAGCAGCAGGCTTGTGGTCCCAAGGACAGCATTCCTCTCTTCTCCAACACTGAAAAGAGATCAGGTTCCTCTGTTGTTCCTGGGGACACAGGGTTTGCTATCAGTTACCCCAGTGACCATAATCCACCTCCTCAAGGCCTGCTCAAGCTCATGAGAGAGTTGCAGTTTTTGACCCATAGGCAGAAGTACCTGTCTGGTCTCCAGCAGCTTCTGGCTTCCAGCTGGAAAACCATCGTGTCAACCACTCTGGAGATTTGTTACCAGCTGGTTTAAATTAAACTGGAAGAATGGCCTGGGCTTGATTGGATTCAGGTATTGCCCTGGTTCAGTGAAGGGGTTGTGCAAAACAGTCAAGGGTGATTTACTTCAACTTAACCTACTTAAGGTTACTATGGAGCCGTGGTGGTGCAGTGGTTAGAATGCAGTATTGCAGGCTGACTCTGCATTCCCATTGCCAGGAGTTCAATCCTGAGGGGCTCAAGGTTGACTCAGGCTTCCCTCCTTCCAAGGTGGGTAAAATGAGGACCCAGATTGTTGGGGGCAATATGCTGACTCTGTAAATTGCTTAGAGAGGGCTGTAAAGCATTATGAAGCGGTATATAAATCTAAGTGCCGTTGCTATTAACCAATCCAAGCTTTCTGCAGGAATGTCAAAAATTAGGGAGGGCAGCAAGGGTGAAAGACCTTTAATGGTCACCCTGGTGCCTTCAGCACTTGCACAACTTAACAACCCCATTTTTCTGGTGGGAAAGGTTGTATATTTTTGCTCCCACTCACTTTGTGAAGCACAAAAAAGGAGGCTGGCAAATCATGCATGTTGACATTTCTGGCCCACTACAATGTGTGAAGCAAGTCATTATATTCCTGTGCTGCTTCTATGTTAGTTTATAAATATGTTCCTTTTTCCATAGTAAGGATCACAGTGGCTCATAGCCAACTAATCATCTTCAGTGTTTTCAAGAGGAGAGGGAAGGTGCTTAAAAAATCCAGCTGTACTCCAAGTTGGGCTCATCTGCTATGGTAGGTGTGGGGAAAATCTCTGTCTCAACTTTTTAGATGCAATTTTAAACCAACTTGAGTTACTTAGACAAAGCTACTTTTTGTACTTGCTCAAAAGCTTTGGGTTTTCTTTCTTCATTTATCCCCTGAGAATGTAATGGGAAGTATTTCAGAAGAATATGATACATAGCTAACAACTGGGAGCAATTGTTTAGAAAAAGAGGCAATTTCTGTTCAGTATGGGCTGCAATGTAAAGTAGCCACATGGTAGCTCACCGGTTCATTGTGATTCCTTTTGTCCAATGTGTTGGAGAAGGTTCTTCCTTTCAAGTTAATCTTGAGAAAAAATGATCTACCACTGCACTTATGGAAAAAGCAAAGGTAAGCCAACTCCTATCCCTTTCTAAGCTTAAAGCTGGGGGTGTCCAACCTTGGCAACTTTAAGACTTGTGAACTTCAACTCCTAGAATGGACAGCTGGGGAATTCTGGGAGTTGAAGTCCACAAGTCTTAATGTTGCCAAGGTAGGACACCCTAGCTTAGAGCACCTCACCAGTTGAATCTCCCACCAGCACCATATTGTCAAGCCCTACCTATCTTTTGAGGAAAACGCTTTTCCTGACTTGGTGCATGCCAGATATAGTGGACTTTGACTCCCATTATCCCCAGCCAGCCCAGGCAGATGGTATTCCTCACTTGCTTTTAGCACCAGCATGGTTTAGGTGTTGGACATCACTCTGGAAGACCAAGGTGAAGTCCCTAGTAGGCCATACAGATGGTTAGGTCATCTGGAGTCAGCCTCTCTCTCTCAAACCCAACTCCCAACATTGCTTCTATGGAACTACACTGAGTAGAGAATCTTCCCTCCAGCTCCCCAGAGCTCTGAGAATATAGCAATAGCTTATATACCGCTTCACAGTGCTTTACAGCCCTCTCTAAGCGGTTTTACAGAGTCAGCATATTGCCCCCAACAATCTGGGTCCTCATTTTACCCACCTCGGAAGGATGGAAGGCTGAGTCAACCTTGAGCCTGGTGAGATTCGATCTGCCAAACTGCTGGTAGCTAGTGATCAGCAGAAGTAGCCTGCAGTACTGCACTCTAACCACTGCACCACCATGGCTCTTATGTGTATGCTTGTGTGTCTGTGCATACACATGTACACCATGAATAAAAAAATAAGGACAGGGTAAGGACCCTGTGGATCTCTGAAACTGGCATCTCCCAGCATTTTTCATCACTTGTCCCACATGCTGGGCTACTGCAGATTGTAATCCAGCAACTTCTAGAAGGCGATAAGCTCACCATTCCTGCTTGAATACCCAGCTAAAATTCAGGATGAGTCTGGAAGCATCTTTTTTTGATTAACAAATATTATTACAAGGGATAAACTTGTGCTTTTTATTGAAACAAATTAGTCAAAAAAGACTGGATTTTGTTTACCATAGACTACATGACTGTCCTCCTACAGTAATAGTAAGCTACTGTACTTAGTTCAAACTGCACTAAGAGTTGGAGTATCTGCACACTATTAAATGGAGTTCTCTGGGGAATTTAGGTTTATGTGAAAAAGGACCAGTTCAGCATCCTCTTTCTGATGGTGGCAAACAGATACCCATCAGAAGCTCCAAAGCAAAGCAGGAAGCTAAAGCTTTTCTTTCCATTTCAGAGAAATTGGTATTTAGAAACTCCTAGAGATCCTACATGGCTATTACAATTGCAACCCATTAAGAGATTCCTCCTCCTTCTCTTCCTCCCTTAAATTTGTCTCCTTCTTTACAAAAACCAAAGCTAGCAGCTCTCATTTCTTGTGGGCTAGTATGACTTGGCACCAGATGGCCCCAGCTGAGTTCCTGCTGTCACTGCTGAGGCCAGCTAGAGCAGCTGTCAGTATACGGGGGAAGCAGCTTTGGAAAGCTGCTCCTTCAGAAGGTAGCTTCAAGATGACTAAGAGCCCTTGCTTCTGCCTACATGTGGGCTAGGCTTTGATTCAGCCCCTCAGAGTAGATAATGTTTTGCTTTCTCAAGTGGAACAAGTTAACACAGAGCTGTAGGAGGTGAGAAGAATCAGTGGTGGCAATTAAGACCCATTGCTTGTGTAACTAATGGCCTCTCTTGCTTCCCTGAGGCATGTGAATTGCTTTCACTGTAGAAGGAATTACTAGTAGCCAACCACAAGAGCAGCCATGTTCACAAGTGGCGTATTGTCCAGGTCACAGGTCAACCTACTGTGGAAAAGGTGACTTTAATAAGCATGGGAAATGGAGATCTTAAATCAGCCAAGTATTCCTGTATCACCACAGTAAAGGAACTGAGGACCCCATGTGCATCACATAATAACAAACCAATAAAGAATATTGTTGAGATACTGTCCTATGAGCAGGAAGTACCACATTCAAGTCCACCCTCGGCCATGGGCACTCGGGGGCAGTGGTGAAATCCATTTTTTTTTACTACCAGTTCTGTGGACGTGGCTTGGTGGGTGTGGTGTGGCTTGGTGGGCATGGCTTGGTGGGCGTGGCAGGGGAAGGATACTGCAAAATCTCCATTCCCTCCCCACTCTGGGGCCAGCCAGAGGTGGTATTTGCCGGTTCTCCGAACTACTCAAAATTACCGCTACTGGTTCTCCAGAACCTGTCAGAACCTGCTGGATTTCACCCCTGCTCAGGGGGCAATCCTGAGCCAGCACTCTCACTCCGACCTATCCCATAAGTTGCCACATCGGGATAACAAGTAGAGAATGCAGAGCAAGCAGAGCAGAGCAAGCTTTGGGGACTCAGTCCAATCCATTCACTAGCAGTGGCATCTATATCTTCTTCAGAGTAATATATATAGTAGCAATGGCATCTATATTTTCTCCAAAGTAACATATGTAGCAGATAACATGTTATTTTCAGGATAACAAATAGTATCACTATTTAGGCATCTATATTTTCTTCAGAGTAACAAATTTGTTGCAGTGGCATCTATATTTTCTTCAGAGTAACAAATAGTATCACTATCTAGGGATCTTTCTGCTTTCCATATTGTCTCCATGTATGCTCACTGGGTTTGTCTATATCCTGGGATATAGGACTGAGGGTAGGAGGGATCCAACTGGACAATTGGCAACCTCTGAGTGGCTATCCAGCTGCCTCTTCCAGCTGGGATAATATATTGGGGAAACTGAGGGAGATTTGTTTTCCTCCACAACCCTCAGCCAGATCTGGTCTATTTTCAAACTTAACTTCCTTTTTCTTCCTCTCCAAAGATTTAAATTGGTCTCGTTTAGTTCATATTTATAGGGTTATTATGCTGATAGATAGAATCCTGACCCTTTCATATAACTTATATTTATCATTCCATTAGGCTGGAAAGAATAAAAATGAAGGGAAATTCCACCCTGATAAACTACCTTGAATTCCTAGCGGACAGGCAATAAATAAGCCTATCAAATCAATGAAAAATATCCAGAGAATGTCAGATAGGGGCTCAAAGATAATTTTTCAAAACTGGACTTTCTTTGTTTTTCCTTGAAGAGGTTTTTCTTTTCATCCAAGAAGCTTCTTCTGAAGAACTGAAAAAGCTTTTTTGGATGAGAAGTAAAACATCTTCAAGGAAAAACAAAGTCCAGTTTTCTCTTGAAAAAGCACCTTTGGGACAACCATGACCTGCATGACTGAAGAATCCCCATAAACATCAAGGTTTGGGCTGTTTCAAATAGTGGCAGGTGGGTTACCCAAGTAGTTCTGAAACACTCTAATAGAGGTTATTATTTTATTTACCACATTAAAAAAATTCTCTAGGAACGCAAAAGAGAGAAATCTCAGAAGAGCAGTTGTGTTTGTACAATATACTTAGCCATGCTTAACTTAATTATGGTTTACTCAGTTAATATAATTATCAGAGTTTCACCTAAAATAGTGAACCCATAATCCCATCCTGCATGTGAGATTGCACAATATACTAATCTAAAATGAGGTTGGCTAGCTTTGTTAAATAAGAGAGCCAGTTTGGTATAGTGGATAAGGTGCTGGATTAGAAACTGGGAGATTGTTAGTCCTGCCTTAGGCATGGAAGCTGGCTGGGTGACTTTGGGCCAGTTACTCTCTCTCATTCCTAGGAAGAAGGCAATGGGAAGCCATTTCTAAAAACGTTGCTTAAAAAACTGCACAGACTTGTCCCTGTAATCTCCAGGAATCAGGGAGATGGGCTGTAGCAACAACAAGGAGTTGTGTTAAGTACATTCAGCCAGTAATATGTAGGTGTACTGTACTCAGAACTAAGTCCTACTGAGTCCCACAGCATATATTAGCATGCACAGATAATGTATAAGCATAAGTGTATAAGAGTTTTAGATTCCTCTTCCAGTTGTGAAATTCACAGCAGGAAAACCTTAGAGATTTTAACATGGGTATTATCGTCACCTGTGGCATTTCTGTCCATTTTTTTTTCTCACCTCACTATTTACAGTTCTCTTAAGTCTTAACTGTGGATGTAATTCAGGATTTGTATTTTATCAATTAACAAAGTTGGCTGTAATCTGTAACCATTTATATGCCAATACATTGGTTAATCTTTAAAATTCTTCTTTATATTGCCTAAAGTTAATCTGTGCATTTCTTCAAAAATATAATTTTACTCTTTTTCAGGGATGAAGGCAAATATACATGTCCCAGGATAATGATGCAGGATATCTAATTTGGGTCGGTCACTGGGACCAGAGGTTTAGTCTTCTGAGCTTTCGGACTCGTGCTGGTGCCCATTCCCAAGGAACTCCGCTGGAATGTGTAAGAGAAGGTCCCGGAGGATGGGCTTCAGCCCGAATCTGAAAGCTCAGAAGACTCAACCTCTGGTCCCAGCGACCGACCCAGATTAGATTCTTTACTATTTGTCTTTCTTGAAACAATTTTCATATACCATTGCTTTATACCACTAAGCTTTCTTTTTATTTACACTTATTGTTACTTGAATATATTTCCATTTAGTTACTTCTAGCTTTACTTTCTGGTAAGGGTTAGCAGAAGTAATACAGTAAGATTTTAGCAAGAAATGCCAAATCAGGCAGTGAGAAGGCTCAAATCTGAACAAGCAATAGAGGTTTTTGTTTTTGCTTAGATCTAATCCTTTTTTCATTTTTTTTTCTTTCTAACGGAGGCTCTTATGTATTAACAACTGCCTGACATGTAGAAAACAAGCAGGTTTCTATATTCTTCCTCAGCTGGCCTTCGAAAACCCACTTTTGGGGAAAGCTAATCTCTATCAAATTTTTGAAGGTTGTGAAAATTTAAAGTCATGGTTATTTAGTTTAAGAGACTGTATACAGTATTTGGGTGCAGCAGTTTAGAGCAGATGGGCCATATGTGTGGGTCAAAAGCATAGTTGATAGTAATCCAGTTAAAACTAGTTGTTACCATAAATATATGTGATATCTTATCTTCGTAACAAGCCTGTGAAAGTGGTGCAACACACCCTTTGTGTGTTAAGAGAGTATGACTCTTTTCCCTTAGGGACTTACAGCATCATTCAGGCACAGTTACTGTTTTCAAATAAATGACAATTATTTTGGCACAACAATACAAAAGCCTTTAAGTGCTTAGTGGGGAAAAGATCAATATCTAAAACAGAGGGCCATGAAGCTGATCGCCCAGCGATCCTTGTGTCTCTGTGTGGAATTATTGTAGCTCAATATTATTTATTAATGTCTCTAAATGATGAACAAGCTGGCAAAGGTGACTTGAAAGGAAGAAGGCCCTGAATGTAAAATAATCCCCACCCAGAAAAAAGGAAGATTAGACAGCAAGCAAGCCACTCCTCTGCTGATTTTTCTACATTTTCTGTGAACTTAAAATAACCTTCTCTTTTTAAAAGGTGAATTATCTTGGGGGGAAATCCACCCTTCCTTTTTAGCATTGTTCTGTGTGAGGACACTGAAATTGTTATTTTAAAAAGGGGACACCTCCCAGCAAAGAGACAACATTTTAAGGTTGAAAAACTACAAGTAATGGTTTTGGAAGGGCTGGGGGGGGGCAGATCTCAGGTGCGGACAGAACTGTGTTATGGGGGCAGAGTTTACATATGTTCTTCATTTTAAAAAAACAATAGGTACATATGCCTATTGAAGGGGCCTAAGCACATTTTTCTTTGCTCCCTACTTCAAAGTGAGGGGTCCTTGCTGCTCTCTGAGCTTGGTTATTTTCTTGCAGATGTTTCATTACTCCAACTAGGTAATGGGTAATAAAACATCTGCAAAAAAACAACAAAGCTCTCATTTAATTCCTGAACTACAAATATTCTCCTTTATTGGTACTTTTAACATTACTGTGTGCATTTATATACATTAATTATATTATACAGGAGCCGTGGTGGCGCAGTGGTTAGAATGCAGTATTGAAAGCTAATTCTGCCAACTGCCAGGGGCTCACCAGCTCAAGGTTGACTCAGCCTTCCAAACTTCCGAGGTCGATAAAATGAGGAGCCAGGTTGTTGGGGGCAAGAGGCTGACTCTGTAAACCGCTTAAAGAGGGCTGTAAAACACTGTGAAGTTGTATATAAGTATAAGTGCTATTGCTATATATTTTATATGCAGCCCCAGACAATTACTCCTCACTCAATGGGATCCAGGAAAGCCAAACGGTTAGACATGCCTGACTTAATCAGACTCTCTTGTATTAGTGCACTGATGATGTTTCCTAGTTTGGGTAATGAAACATTTGCAAGAAAACCACCAAGCTCGGAGAGCACCAAGGACCCCCTCATTTCAACCCCAAGCTACAAACATTCTCCTTTCTTGCTGCAGTACTTCAAAGTGGCAGGAAACTCTGCTGATTCTTTTAAGTGATCACAGTCAGAGTCATCCCTTTGGACTACCTTTTGCCCATTCCCTTAGGGAAATGTTTCCCAACTTTGGCAAATTTAAGAGGTGTGGACTTCAACTCCCAGAATTCCGCAGCACAGCCTTAGGGGAAAGAAAGGGAAGTCCAACACACTGCAATGTATGGAGATACTTTTGCTCCAAAAAAGCCTTGTTAGAATAAGTCCCTGCCATCAAGCTGCCAAAGTTCCACCTTAGCCAGCATCCAAAGGTGTCCATAAGAGGAGATAAAAAAAATGTCAAGATAGTAGCCCTCAATCATGCAATTGAATATTTTTTCTCTCTTTTTTTCAATATGCATTGCACAGTCAAATTTTAGTTCTGACAGGGAAACTCAGATAGGAGGCAGCTCTGCCCACACCAGAAAAACGCATATGGCAAACAGTGGCAAACGTTTCAGAAGGGACCCTCCCCCCTAGTTTTGTGGCCTATAAAGGGGATGGGGGGAGAAATGTACTTTCAGACTTGCAACATTCTGTTAAGGTAACCTTACAATAAAGTAGCATTTGTTCATCTGCACCAGGCTAGAAGCTAGGGGTTTGTGAGTTCTAGTCTTGCCTTAGGCATGAAAGCCTAAGTGACTTTGGTTGACTTTGGGCCAAATCACCAGGAGCTGCGAGTTCTAGTCTCACCTTAGGCATGAAAGCCAGCTGAGTGACTTTGGGCCAGTCTCTCTCTCTCTCTCAGACCAGCCCATTTCACAGGGTTGTTGAGAGGAAAATAGGAGGAGAAAGGGATAGTAGGTACAGTATGTTCACTGCCTTGAGTTATTTATAAAAATAATAAAGGCAGGATAAAAGTAAATCAATAAAGCTGGGTGTGCTTTTTGCAAGGTTGACAGAGAAAGAGGTAAAACCTCTCATGGCTGTCCAAGGGGGCTGAAATGAAGAAATGCGGGTGGCAAGTAATCACACAAATGCCAAGATTTGCATATTGTCTGAACACAAATAGAGTTCTGTGTTGTCATCAGGCACCTATTATCATTTGATCTTCATTATGCCATGCTGCGGATGCTGCTAAAAGTTTCTCCTCTATATTTCTTAACACAATGGATCATTTTAGAAACCTCTATCATTTTTCCTTTGTATTGTCCAAGTTGTAACATGATATTAAAGATGGTTGAATTTAGGGTTCACTCTTTGGAATACTACTGGGCAGGAAAGGCTGCTTGCTATTGTAGGAAGGTAGCACCCACCCCTCTCCTAGAAGAATGAAATGTTCTAGGAAATATTAAAAAGGCAGAATATTATATCTCCCTGGATGAGAAAAGGAGAAACATGTTCTTGGAAAGCAGCCCCCACCTTTGTTGATAGCCCCAGAATGACTGGGCCATCCTATTTACAAGACAAAAGGCCTTCAGCTCCAGGGTGATAGGATTAGCCCTCACTCAAGATCCAAACCAGGACAAAGCCATTAAGCCATAATAGGAATTGTCCAACACCCTTTCAGAACACAAGCCTCTTCATTACATCATTGCCCAGCAAGATTCAACCAATTCTGGGACACAGACAGCCTACAAGGTTAGCTGGACCCCCGCATAGCCCCCTGGGAGTCAGTCAGAGGACAACCAATAGGATACATTTCTTGCAAGGCCCAAGAGAGGGTGTAAATATATCTCTCTCTCCACTCCATGTGGTGGTCTACCCAGAATCACACGTGCTTGGTGGTTCTTCTTCACCATTAAACCATCCTTCCAAGCAGCCTCCATGTTTCCAGTGTCTTTCTTCCCACTTGGAACTGAACCCAGATGGACATTTCTTCTTATACTATCTTTGAGTGTTACAATGTGCTAGCCAGACTGGTATAGCGGTTAAGGTGCTGGACTAGAAAACAGGAGGTTGTGAGTTCAAGTCCTCCCTTAGGCATGAAAGCAAGTTGGGTGACCAACCTCTCAGGGTTATTAGAATAGAATAGAGCTGGAAGGGACCTTGGAGGTCTTCTAGTCCAGCCCCCTGCTCAAGCAGGAGAACCTATACCATCTCAGACAAGTGACTGTTCAGTCTCTTCTTAAAAACCTTCAGTGATAGAGCACCCACGATTTCTGGAGGCAAGCTGTTCCACTAGTTAATTGTCCTCACTGTTAGGAAGTTTCTCCTTAATTCCAGGTTCCTTCTCTCTTTGATTAGTTTCCAACCATTGTTTCTTCTCCTGCCCTCTGGTGCTTTGGAAAATAATTTGACCCCCTCTTCTTTGTGGCAGCCCCTCAAATACTGGAATACTGCTATCATGTCACCCCTAATTCTTCTTTTCTTTAGACTAGCCAGACCCAAAACCTGCAGCCATTCTTCTATTGTTGTGGGCAACTTTGGAGGAGCATTGCATATTCTGCCTGGAGTTGCACAAAATAGGGTATGATATAACCCTAACAATAACATCTTTACTGGGGCTGTGGTGCCATCAAGCCCCCTTTGATGGAGTAATTAAAAGGGACCCCAAATGCAGCAAGTCAGACTTACTACATGCTGAAATCAGTGAACACAAATCACCATCTTGAGGGAAGCACACCCAACCTCAAAGTCTAAAATTTCCTAACTGCATCACATTCCCTTGAACCCATGGTGACTTAAGCCTGAGGACACATACAGAGGGCAGTCAGTTACATTTGCTTTCTCCTTCCTGCCACGCAGTGCTCTAGGCTCTGCTGACCAAAGATTGTCCCTGTTAAGCTGGGGAGAAGAGGCTCAGCTCTTCTCCCTGTAGAATCTGCATTCACATCTGCTTTTCAGAAGCTTCACGGGGAATTTTTATTTATCCCCTAGCAGTCTGCCATAAAAATCAGTCTGTTGCATGCAAGAATAGCTGACAGAATACAGACAAAACTGCAAGAATACAGACAGAATAACAGAGTTGGAAGGGAGCTTGGAAGTCTTCTAGTCCAACCCTTTGCTCAGGCAGGAAACCCTATATCTTTTCAGACAAATGGTTGTCCAATCTCTTCTTAAAAACCTCCAGTGATGGAGCACCCATGATTTTTGGAGGCAAGTTGTTCTACTGATTAATTGTTCTAATTTTCAGAAAATTTCTAGAGGTTTCTAAACTCTCAGCATTTTACCATCCAGCAAGACTATGGATGGTTTTTATTTGATATTTTGGGGGGAGAGCAGGAGGGCAGCAATGCCGAGGAAACTCATTGAGTAATTTTTGGCCAGTTGTGAGATCTCTCTCTGCTACCTCATAAGGCTGTTAGGGTGGAAAAAAAACATCAAAAGAGGCTATGCATGCTGCCTTGAATGCCAGAAGGAAAGGCAAAATATAAATTTAACACATGCATAAAAAAATTGCAGCCCTCAGATGCCCAACGACTATCCTTGATTTATACTTAGCATCACTACGACTTCTTCAGCAAAGGAGGGAGAAGACCAACCAGCTGCAGTGCAAGGTGTGACTTCACCTAGCATTTGTGGGTTTGATTAGGCTGGCCATCTGCATTTTTGACTAGAGATGTTTTGATCAGTTACTGATTTTAAAAAACACATGGAAGGATGCTGTGACCCTTCTCCCAGAAATCACGTTTTGATTTTTACCACCCCCACCCCCAGAGAGTCTCTGTGGATTATGGGAATTGCAATGGAAGTCCTTTCAAGACCCTGGGCACAGAGTTGAGCACTGTCTCCGAAGGGTCCCTGGAGGCTGCCTGTGAGCATTCCTCTCTCTCATCCCACCCACGTGAGCTGCCACGATGGTCTGACTGAAGAAACCAAGTGAAGGAGAATTGCTGCCAAGTAACAAAGGTCAGCCAAGGAGAAAGCTGGCTACTATGCCCTCCCTTCAAATGCCTGAGAAGTCTGCTCTGGAAGAGGACATCTGCAGAGGTTCATCTCTTCCTTCGCAAAGCTGAAGATTTTCCCTCTCTTAGCCAAAGAGGAGAGGGAGAGACTACACATAGTCCTCGACTTACAGCAGTTCATTTAGTGACAACAGCATTGAAAAAAGTGACTTAGGACTGGTTTTCACACTTACGATTGTTGCAGCATCCCTATTGTTCCTGTGATCAAAATATGGATGCTCGGCAACTGGAATGCACTTATGACAGTTGCAGGGTCCCAGGGTCACATGATCCCCTTTTGCGATCTTCCGACAAGCAAAATCAATGGGGAAGCCAGATTCACTTAACAACCAGGTTACTAACTTATCAACTGAAGTGATTCACTTAACAACTGAGGCAAGAAAGGTCGTAAAATAGGGCAAAATTCACTTAACCAATGTCTTATTGAACAACATAAATTTTGGGCTCCATTGTGGTCATAAATCAAGGACTACCTGTACAACAGTGATATTTTTCACACCTGAGCAGTAACTGGTTTGGCCCTCCTCCCAAAGCTGGGATGGTTTCAGCTTAAAGCCGCATGTGAATCTAGCTGTGGCTTGTAAATTAGCGTGTTGCTTTCCACTTTCCACTTTCCACTTTCAGCGTCTTTCTCCACCCTCACTCACCGGATCAAGCAGTAGCAATGCCATCTTTTCTTCTCTTTCCTTGGTTCTGCTCTTACCTCCAGTATCTAAGTCTATCAACACTATCTTGGTTTTATTGACCTTCTCTACTGGCCCTCTCTTGGTTTTATTGGACCTCTATAGAACAATTCTTCAGTTGATGGCTTGTGCAAGAGAAATTTAAAGACCCCTCTGAACTGAGAAATCCTCTATGTCGTGGACCATTCCCAGTGGACTAACTGTAACACAGTTTTCAGTCAGACTGGCAGAGGGGCCCGGTGAAACCAAAAAGCAAGGAAAAGTCCATAGCAGAACATTCTCATTTGCAGAGAGCTTGAATCCATGGGGACCTAATACTTCAGCAATTTCTATGGCTGAAATCTACTGCCCGTATGAATTTGGAATGCCAGGCTATAATCTGATCAGGTGATGGGTCCTCACTTTTGGAAGTCATAAGAGTGCCAGGAGGTGGTTTCTACCATACAGACCTCTTTACATCTCCTCAATTATGATGGGACAACTTGCCACTTAGGAAGAGATAGAGAATCTGAAGTCTTCAAGAGGTGATTATGACTTTCACATTCTCCTATCATTGGTCATACCAATGAGGGTTGATATTCAATTCTTCTACTGAGAGGACACATTGCATTCTGCTTTTGTAAACCATGATTGATTGTTTTGCACATTCAAATCTAACTCAGTGGATCTGATCCATAGCTCAGCATAATATGCAAACTAGGCCAGTGTTTTGTTCTGTGTCTTATGAGTGGTTACGTTTTGCAATACATATTCTATGCCACTCATTTCATGAGCTGCGAGGTGTCTCAGATTTGAACAAGGTGTGGCTTCTTGGCAGAAACAAACATTTACTGCTCCCTGTACCTAAAAGGATTAAGTAACATGGACAGAGAAATCCTAGAATCCAGACAAGCCAGATTGCCTTAGAAAAACATTGGGAATCACAACTGTTCAATAAGAAGTTAGAAAATAATATCACGTCGCAAGTAATAAACTCCTCCCACGCCGCAACATCTCTGACATGGGGAGTACTCACACATTACTCAAAACCCTGTTGTGATTTGTTTGAGATAGATTTAGTGTGTTAGGATGAAGCCAGTCACTGTGGCATCTAAATATGTTCCATGAACATAGCCAAGATTCAGAGTTTTTTTCAGCATTGTTGTAGTGTACTATATAAACAGAGCATATGCAGCACAGAATTTAGGCATTTACAGGACTGGTTTTGTTAATAAGAAGTGCAAACTTGAGGAGGTGACCAAATCATTGTGAAACAGAAATATCTGAGTGCATGCTCAGCTCAGAAATTGCTTTCAAGAAAAATAACTTGAATTGTGCACAAATCTCTTCACACAGACAAACACATCTGTGTTTTTATTTAAGAAGCAGAAAGGAGGAATTTTCTTTAACTCTATGAAACTATTGGGAGTTGGAATTTTTTGCTAAATCTTATAAATTGCAGAAAGGTGTTCCTCTTATTCTTGAGGTCCATTATGTCAACATTTTCTTTAGCTGCTCATTCATACATTTTCTTAGGAATTCATATTCACAGCACAAAAGATAGAATATGTAGGGTGTGTATCTAGGACTGGTTCCTAGTCTATTGTCTGTTTTTTGTGGGCAAATCTGAGGTTTATGGATGTTCAGGTCTTGAGTGGAAAACATGCCTTCCAGATAACTTACAAAATAGCATACCTTTTATTTATATTTATTTTCTTTGGGGAGAATGGAGTAATGATCATTTGCTTGCAAACCTTTATGTTCACATAAAAAACTGCCAATTAACACTAAGATTGGAATGAACTGGAACTGTATGGAGATTTGGGGTTCTTCTGAACAGGTTTGAAACGGCAGAAGTCTTCTGATTCAAACATCTCTAAGAAGCAAAAGAAGTACAATAGATGTGACCACAAGGAAGAGGGGGTCAACTTATTTTCCAAAGCACCAGAATTCAAGAAACAATGTTTGGAAACTAATCAAGGAGAGAAGCAACCTGGAATTAAGGAGAGACTTCCTAACAGTGAGGACAATTAACCAGTGGAACAGCTTGCCTTCAGAAGTTGTAGGTGCTTTATCACTGGAGTTTTTAAAGAAAAGACTGGACAGCCACCTATCTGAAATGGTATAGGGTCTCTTGCTTGAGCAGAGGGTTGGATTAGAACAGGGCTGTCAAACATGCGGCCCGTGGGCCGGATGCGTCACGCACTGGCCACGCCCATGCCTGGTTTAGCGAAGGGGGGGAAAGTCACGATACGTCACATGACGCCGCCATGATGACACGAGTTTGACACCCCTGGACTAGAAGATCTCCAAGGTCCCTTCCAGCTGTATTCTGATTGATTGAAGCTGCCAAACGGGGGACTGCCACTCAGTAATCTCATTCACTGATTTGCAGTCAAGATTGTCTCTTGGACCAACATTTCCTTTGAGTGGGCCTCTACTAATATTGCTTGGAAAACCAGTGTGGGGGCATGGTTTCAAAGGAACAATGTGCAGCATGCAGTTTCAATGCCATGTTGCCTTTTTGGGATAGTACCAAGAGTCTTGACATTCCTTCCATTTTTGCCTGGGGGAGATTCATTGGGAGGCAATGCCTTTTCTTTCAAACTGGGGCTTTACATGGCTGGGGTTTTCCACTGTATGGAAGGAAGAAGAAAAGGCCATCTTTGTTTGAAAGGGAAAAAAATGCTCTCTGTTCTATAACCAGTTTTTCTGGAATCCAAGAAAAAAAAATTGGTCACATATTAAGTTGTCAGAGTGGCTTGGAAATCCAGACGAACCAGAAAGTCTATTCCAGATTCTCTCTTTTGGAGAGGCAGGTTCATCCCTTCTCTGTGGTGGCCCCCAAACTATGAAGCTGAGCTGCAGTCTGGTCTGTAAAGTTTCACTTCAGCCATGCCCAGTAGTTTACAGCTCCAAGATGATTCACCTGGGGATTGTAGGCTTTACACAGGAGAGCACCAGCTTGAGAAACACAATTTTGTACACTGCTGGCTTCAGATTTTGAAGAATTGGGTGAAAAACTCAAAGGACTAATCTCTCAAACATGCCCAGCTGAATCTGTACCTGTGGTATATTTGATATTCCTCTCTGTGCCCACTGGGCATCAATTGTCCTAAGGGAAAGGCAAGGTACACACAGGAGGCAATGCACTTGTCAACTCTGAAGCTGGCCTGACTGAGGCCATCTTGGAGGCTTCAGCATTGCCACACTGGTGATGAGGGATAGGGAGGGGGGGGAATAGAGATAGTTGGGGTTTTGTAGCCAAAACAGAATAGTTTCCCCTGAGAACCAAGGACATTCCCACAAGTGGCTGAAGAGGAGGAGTGAAGTTTCCAAGCAACCGGACAGCACCTTGATTGGACCATGTGACTGATAGTTTGGGAAAAAGCGGAAAACTTTTACTTTTAATTAGGTGAAAACCATGCGAACCTTTAGAGTTGGTTTTCACCAGCCCGTGCCAATATGATATATCCAATAAAACTGCTCTTTAAGGAATCTACTTGCCTCGGAATTCTGTTTGCTATGGGTATATTACTTGGAATCCTGACATTAAACCGACTATAAACTAATTTATCTGCTCCAACCGGAGCCACTATCTGGGGTCTTGAGCCCCGGATGCTTGCCTGGTCTACCCAGGCAGCGGAAAGACTCAGGGAAGACGGTGGAATGGAGAAGAAAGGAGAAGACATTGTGGGTGCTAGTGGTGGGGTCCTGGAAAGCCTGCAGGCCCCCTCAGAGACCCAGTGGGTGGCGGAAGCAGTGGCGGAGATCACGCACCAGGTGTGCACCCGGCCAAAAGTCCGCACCGAGTGGCTGTCCACCGGGGACCTATACCGAGCCGAGGAGGATTTCAGATGCTGAGTCTCATCCCAAGAACCAGTGAGGGACCATCCAGTGACCTCGACCAGGGAGTCAGTGACCACAGTCCTTGAGTGGAGGGCAAAGGGACCGCTAGACCTGGACAACTGCAGGGACTGTAGTTACCAAACAGCGGTCTGTAGCCAGACCCTGGAGGGGTTGCTGGAGAGGTTCAACCAGCTGAGCCTTGGAAGTCTGGGGCAGTCATGGGTGCTCCTGAGCCAGACAACCTTGACACTCTCTCACCAGCAGGAACAGATTGTCACCGCAATGGCTGGGCAGCTAGCCCTCCGCTGCCTCCATCAGCGCAATCCAGCCCAGGACCATGGTGGAGCCCACCGAGGTGCCAAAGAGCTGCTAGCCCACCCAGACAGCCCCAACCTCCACCGGGTTGGCAGGTGCCTCCCGGTTGGGCTTATTATCCTGACATGGCTGGGACCAAGCCCAATGGACCCCTGCTCCGATGCCGCCACCGCCACCACCACCGCCACCGCCACCACCACCGCCACCACCACCGCCACCACCACCGCCACCACCACCATCGGCCCGGCCTGCTGCTCCATCGCGGTTCAAAGCTGATTTCGACGGGGATCCAGACAAGCTGGCATTCTTCCTAAACCGAGTGTGGGCCCACATTGATGAATATGGCCCCGACTATCCAAGGGATCGATTGCTGATCCGGGCAATTACAGAAAACTTTGAGGGGGAAGCAGCAGAGTAGATGAACCAACTACACGACAAGGACGCGCCAGAGTTGGGAAACATTGATGCTTTCCTACAGGATCTGAGGGCCAGATTGGAGGATGAATCCCAAGTCCAAGAAGCTGAGGCAGAGATCAGGGAAATCAAACAGAAGGGCCACCCTACCAAATAATATGTCCGAGAGTTCAGAAGAGTTGCTGGCAAACTGTGGCACTGGCCTGCCCTGAGCGACTCCTGGTCTACTTCTTTAAGGAAGGTTTGGACAAGGAACTGCTCTAGACCTGCGTCTGCCGAGGGGTTCCTGACCTTATCCATGAATGGTACCGGATGGCAGTGGCCATGGACCTCGAGCTTCACCGACACCAGAAGAAAGGTCGACTGACAAGAAGCCTAAGAGCCAGCCCCGAGTGGTGGCAACTTGGCCAGCGGTCCAGTCCCCATCAAGCAGAAGAACAACCGAGGGGAACTTCAGTGCTGCCAATCAAGTGCTTTGGATGTGGACAGCAGGGCCACTGAGCAGCTGATGCCTGGCTCCATCCCCCATGCCAAAGGCAAAGCCTTTGACCCGATGGTAAGTGAAACCATCCTTCCATTCGCTATCCAGTCGAGGCTAGTGGTGCCAAAGACAGGGTGCAGGTGGAAGTAGAAGCAATCATAGACATGGGTTGTACCTGTTGCCTGATCAGCCTACCCACAGTCCTAAGGCTAGGAATCAGGACAAAGCCTCTGACCCACCCCATACAATTTGAACAGGTTGATGGGTTGTTGATAGGCGGGGCCCCTTCCACGCTCCTCACAGAGCCTGTCAGGTTGGAGATGGGTCAGCACTGGGAACTCATCCGTTTCGTGGTGGCACCAAAAATGACAGAAGCAGTGATTCTAGGCCTGGCATGGCTAGATAAATGGGGTCCCACCATCTCCTGGGAAGGTGGCTGCAGAAAACTGAGTCTGGGAATAGGCCCTCTCCCCACTCCCAGCAATGCCGCAAAATGGCTGAGCAACATTAAGCAAACTGAGACAGCCGGAGACGCCTCAACGCTGCTCCCAGGCACCCCCCCAGGTCCCCAAGGAATACCGAGACCTAGCCGAGGTGTTCAGTGAGAAAGAATGCATCGTGCTGCCCCCCTACCGCCCCACCGACTGTGCAATAGAATTTGTACTGGGGGCTAAACTACCTAAACCAAAAATGTACTCCATGACCCTCAAAGAGATGAGAGAGCTGAGAGAGTATATCGACACCAACCTAGCCCACGGCTTCATGCAGCCCACCAAATCCAGAGTGGTCACCCCGGTCCTCTTTAAAGAAAAAAAAGATGGGTTGATGAGGCTCTGCGTTGATTTTAGAGGAATAAATGCTGTGTGCGTAGAAAATACGTACCCAATCCCCCTCATGAAGGACTTACTGACCCACCTGGCAAAGGGGAAGGTGTTCACAAAACTGGACCTACAAGAGGCTTATTACTGAGTACAAATTAAAGGAGACAAGTGGAAAACTGCCTTCAACAGCTCCTTAGGGAGCTTCCAATTCAAAGTAATGCCCTTTGGCCTACAAGGAGCCCCCGCAGTCTTCATGCAGCTGATCAATGAGGTGCTGCATGAGCACCTATACAAAGGGGTCCTCGTGTACTTAGATGACATTCTCATCTTCACTGAGACCCTTGAGGAACATGTCAAATTAGTGCGCCAGATACTGAAAAAACTCGTGGCTAAACTATATGCCAAGCTGTCAAAATGTGAATTCCACAAGTCCAGCCTAGACTACTTGGGCTACCGAGTGTCAAGCGAAGGCATGGAAATGGACCCGGCAAAAGTTAAAGCAGTCCTAGACTGGCATCCCCCTTGCACTCGAAAGCAGCTGCAAAGCTTCCTGGGGTTTGAAAACTTCTACAGACAGTTCATCCCTTCTTTTGACGAAATCACCTTGCCTATCACTGAACTGTTAAAAACGGGGGGGGGGCTACAACCATGACCAAGCCAACCCCTAAAAGGGACCTTAGAATGTCAGCGGGCATTCAAGGAGCTCAAAAAGCTATTTGCCAAAGAACTGACCCCCGGACACCCCAATCCAGAGCAACCCTTCATGGTCCAAGCTGATGCCAGCGATGTGGCCATGGCAGCAGTCGTCCTTCAAAGAAACACAGAGGGTAACCTGCAGCCCTGTGCATACACCTCCAGAAAATTGACAGAAACCGACAGGAGGTGGGCGGTGTGGGAGAAGAAAGCCTACGCAGTCCGGTGGGCCCTGCTAATGTGGCAACACTTTCTAGAGGGCAGCCAAGTGCTGTTCGAGGTGTGGACTTATCACAAGAACCTGGAGGCACTCAAAACCCCCTGGAGACTCTCCTCAAAACAAGTCCGGTGGGCACAGTGCTTTAAATGGTTTAACTTTGAGCTGAAGTACATCCCGGGGGGGGGGGGAAACCTCCTTGGGGCCCAAGTTTATTGGGCCTTTTCTGATAGTGAAAGTGATTAACCCTGTTACCATACAGCTTAAACTCCCCTGCCTGTTAGGGAAAGTGCATCAGGTCTTTCACAGCAGCTTGTTGCATAAGCCACAATACAACAGCAAACGTGAATAGGTGGTCCATGCTATACTCTTCCCCTCCCAACCGGCAGCGCAAGCCACAACCAGGGGACAGGCAAAGTGGCAGAGAAACACAGATTGGGGGGGGGGGAATGAACAGAAAGCTAAAAGATGAACTGCCAACCGACCCGTGGTTCAAGGACAATAAAGGGGTGCTGACCTTCAAGGATGGACTAGGGTGGAAAGGCTCAAAGCTGTACATGCCCAGTAGCTTGTGACTCCAAGTGCTCAAGAAAAGTCATGACTCCAAGCAAGCGAGGCACTTTGGCTATTTAAAAACCCTACACCTAGCCAGGAGGCAATTTTGGTGGCCAAATATAAAGAAGGACGTTGAGGATTATGTTAAGAGCTGTGCCACTTGTGCGGCCATGAAAAAAGGCCATGAAAGCCCCCAGGGCTGCTCCAACAAGTGGCAGATCCATCCCAGCCCTGGAAGGAGATTGCCATGGTTTCATTGTAGAACTCCACGATAGTGGGGGAAATATGGTCATTTGGACTGTAATAGACTTGTTCTCAAAACAAGCCCATTTCATAGCTTGCTCCGGTCTCCTGTCTGCAACTAAGCTGGCCAAATTGTTTGTAAAACACATCTATAGGTTGCATGGGGTGCCCCGTAGGATAATCTCTGATGGGGGGGGGGAATTCACCACCAGGTTCTGGAGGGAGGTCATAAAGTCCATTGGTCCTTGCAGGGGCTTAGCTCGATGTTTCATCTGAGTACCAATGGGGCCATGGAATGAGCGAACACGATGGTGGAGCAATACTTGAGGTGCTATGTTAACTATCAGCAAATGGATTGGGCAGAGCTGCTGCTGTTTGCTGAAGTGGCATACAACAATGCAGTGCATAGTAGCACCTGGTTGACCCCTTTCCAAGTCACCAGTGGCATGGAATTCGTCCCCATACCTGAACTCCCTAGGGAGCCACCCTCATCTATGTCATTGACTGAATGGATGGAGTCCCTGAAAAAAGCATGGGAGAATACTAAGCAAGCCCTTTGAGAAGCGGCAAAAACCCATAAAGCGCAAGCTGACAAACATCAAGTTCCCCAAGTGCCTTTCCAAGTGGGAAGCAAGGTTTATCTCTCAATGAAGTACTTGAAGCTAAAGCTCCCTTGCAAGAAGTTGGGGCCCAAGTTTACTGGGCTTTTCCGATAGTGAAAGTGATTAACCCTGTTACCATACAGCTTAAACTCCCCTGCATCTGGGAAAGTGCATCCGGTCTTTCACAGCAGCTTGTTAAAGCCAGCGATAGGCTCCTAGCTCAGGCCAGTAGATTGGGCAGCCCCAAAACCAATTGTAGTACAGGGAGAGATGCACTATGAGATTAAACGAATCTTAGATTCGACACTGTACAAGGGGAGGTTGCAGTATTTAGTGCAATGGAAAGGGTACCCACTATCAGAAGCTACCTGAGTCAAGAGCTGGGATGTGAAGGCAGATAGGTTGGTTAAGCAATTTCATGTCTAAGGGACCTCTGGGGGGTAGCTGGGGGGGTTAGACTGGGTCTTAAGTAATGGTGATTTTCTTTTCTTTCAGGAAGTCCTCTTCCCTTAAGGAGGGCCACCTGTCAACTCTGAAGCTGGCCTGACTGAGGCCATCTTGGAGGCTTCAGCATTGCCACACTGGTAATGAGGGATAGGGAGGGGGGAATAGAGATAGTTGGGGTTTTGTAGCCAAAACAGAATAGTTTCCCCTGAGAACCAAGGACATTCCCACAGGTGGCTGAAGAGGAGGAGTGAAGTTTCCAAGCAACCAGACAGCACCTTGATTGGGCCATGTAACTGATTGGTTGGGAGAGGGGGAAAACTTTTACTTTTAATTAGGTGAAAACCGTGGGAACCTTTAGATTTGGTTTTCACCAGTCCGTGCCAATATGATATATCCAATAAAACTGTTCTTTAAGGAATCTACTTGCCTCAGAATTCTGTTTGCTATGGGTATCTTACTTGGAACCCTGACAGCACTTTCTGCAAGAGCATCTGGAAAGGGCTATATTAAGGAGAAACGAGACCAGCAGGGATCAGCAACAACACACACATATTTTCACTTCTGCATGGGAACATGCACCTTGACTGATTATTGCTGTTACCTCTCTGTCCTTAGTACTAGCAGCAGCACTTAGACTTATATACTGCTTCATAGTGCTTTACAGCCCTCTCTAAGCGGAGAGACAGCATACTTCCCCCAACAATCTGGGTCGTCATTTTACCGACCTCGGCAGGATGGAAGGCTGAGTCAAACCTGAGCCAGTGAGAATCGAACTGCTGAACTGCAGGCAGCTGGCAGTCAGAAGTAGTTTGCAGTATACATTCTAACCAGTAGTGGATTCTAAACCCCGTCGCTACCGGTTCACTTGTGAGCGCACGCTTGCGCACGCACCACTTCTGCGCAGAAACATCCCGGGCAGGGGGGGGGGCGGAGCCTCCTGCTGCCACCGCTACCGGTTTGCAGAACTGGGCCGAACTGGGAGCAACCCACCGCTGATTCTAACCCCTGCGCCACCAGGGTCATTATCTTTAGGAAGATCTTTAGGAAAATCTCTTCTACTAAGGTCCCCCAAGAGGGAAATTAAGGTATGAATTTGCTGCTATTATTAGATTTGACTCTTTGTTACTGTTTAACTTACACTCATATTTGATAATTACATTTGGCTTTCAGCAAAAACTCATCATAGTGAACAATGTGTTTGCTTAGAAACTAAATAATCTAATGACCTGTTTTATGACTGTCAAAACTTACAACTCTAATGGGCAAGCTCCTTTATGGTCATAAGTCAAGGACTATCTGTATGAATCAGTAAAATTCATGCACCTCCAATTTGGTGAGATGTGAGCAATGGTACATTAGCTTGCATAGAATAGCATGAGCAGTAAAATTCAGCTTTAGGTGACGTTTGTGACATATGGATTAAAATGAACTGAACCTGATCCATAGAGTCCCTATCATTAAACAGAGAATGCTCCATCTGACACAAATACAACTAAGGCTTGTAATCTAGCCTACAACTTCTTTGTGTTACTAAAAAGCATTATGTGAAAGCACCAAGTGATCAAAACCACAATAGGCACCTGTCAAGTCTAGCAGTCCATGGCAAATAGAAGACTGTGACTTGGAATAATAAATGGAAAACTGCATGAATTAACAAATGAAAGAAAGAAAAATTGATATACTGTCTCTCTCTGTGAATCCAAGTGAAAGGGAACATCGTAACTGATCTAAATGAAGATGGGCCTGATCTTGTGAAGTTTATGACTACATGACAGGAAATGAAAGTGCAGGTTTCATTATGAATGAAAGGGCTAAAATTAATGTCAGAAAGTAAGAATTTGCTGTTTCGAGGTTGTCATGGATGTATATGAAAGTAGGAATCTGTTTGTTGGTGATAGTTGCATGTTACACTTCAGTGAATGGTAAGGATGAATTGAACAATTATGCCACACTATAAATTAAAGCAGTCAAGGGGGAAATATTTTGTTTGGTGATGTGAATGGATAGGTTGGAACAACACAAGATAGTATTTTAAAAAGTTACTTGGGCTATTGGGAGACCCAAGAAAAATGTGCAAGGATCTGCTTAATACATTATTTCTGAACATATGGTTTAAACATAAACCTATTAACAAATACACATGGCAAAGAAATGAATATCAGTCTAAAAGCATGATGGCTAGATTGTTTCTGTTGAATGACTGAAATAATTAGTGAAGGATAGAAAGATGATGAGATGTTCTGAATGTGGACTGATTATTTTTGTAATGTCAAGAAAAGATCTAGGGGGAAAACATAGAAGAAAAGGGAAAAATATGAAAGAAACTAGAGTCAAAGTAGAATGACTGCATGAAGGCATGGTATGAATTCTATCTGAAAAAGTATTAGCAGATAGACAATTTACAGAATGAACAGGGATGTAAGAAAAGAGAAGTTGCTTGAAACAGAGTGAAACAAATTATGTTAGAGAGTGACACAGAAATTGCAGAGTTACACTAAGAGGAAAAATGTAAAGGGCTGCTTAATGAAATGATAAAGAGAAAGAAGCTGTAGAAGAAAATGATTAATGCAAAAATTAGAATGCGAGAATATTGTATACAGTGTGTATGAGAAAAAGATACTTGCAAAGACCATTAGTCATAGACAGCAAGGAAGAGTTAAGACTAACAAACCCAGAAAATGGGAATGCAGAACCTAAGAAACTTGTGTTGTAAAACCAGAAGATAGTCAAGAATGAACAGCCTTTGGATGAATAAAAATCGAATACAAAAGTGACTGAATATGCTGAAAGCAATTTGGTCAGAAAGAAATATGCTGAAGCAGAAAAAATACGTTGAACGATTTGGTCAGGTACAGAAGATACATGAGGACTGAATTGCAGAACAAACATGTAGCAGACTAGTGAACAGATTGAGAGGAAGAAAACAGTAAGTGGATGGAGTTAATGACATCCTCAATAAAAGAGAGACAAAACAGAAATAAGTTTAAAGAGAAAAAGACAGTGAATGGTGGATAGTTTGCAAAGATAGAAAAATATGGAGATGCATACTGTAATGAATAGATTGTCACAAATCAGATTTAGAAGTTGGAAACAAGCTTCCTAAAAACAGTTTCAGTCCTACTCGTGAAAGATAAGGTTTTGTTATAGTCCTACATTTTATTTTCAGACAACTAGAATAATAATTAAAAATGTCCAGCATGCATAAATGAACATATTCCACAACACGCTGAACTCTAAACTGACCTGATTGTAAGCCTGTCATGTCATGCAAAACAGCTGGTGTGATTACTTTATGGTTTGGCACATTATGTGAACTACTGGCTGGAGTAAACCAGGGCTAAGTTAATCGATGATAAGCATGCCACACAATGCCACTGTGTGTCTACCTAATAGTATAGTTGAAAGGACAGGACAAGGTAATCCACACACTTAATGGAAGAAAAGAGCTGCAAATGTGATTAACGGTGATATTTTTGGTGGCTTTGAGTTTGTAGATACGCATCACAGTTATCCTGAGAAACATTTTCTTCTGACTCTCCTCTTCTTTCCTTTCAACTGTTTATTTAAAGTTTCCCCAATCTAACAGTCTTAAGAATTCTTGATTATAATTCTCATCAGCCCCATCCTTAAAGAGGTGCTGGGAGTTGTATTCCAACTGTAAAAATTGCTTCTACAAAAAGGCAACAGATATTTCTCTCTCTTTCCCTTTCTCTCTTTTTTTCGATCTCCCCAAAAGCATGCATAAATTACAGATGGTGCTCTGATCTTTAACGCATTCTTAGAATTTAGATTTCTGGTAGTCAAACATTATCCCGTCCAAACTCATGACAGCATTTGGAAAGGAGTCAATCATGCTTTTGATGCTATTGCTCAACTGGTGATGCCTTTTTAGACTGATTCATAGTCTTCCTCTTTCCTCCTGTGAGCCTCTGGCCTGACAAGGCTGAATGGATAGGCATTTGGGTAGATAAGTGCTAATCTGAATAAAGATAGTCCTCGACTTACAACAGTTCATTTAGTGACCGTTCGAAGTTACAATGGTACTGAAAAAAGTGACTTATGACCATTTTTCACACTTACAACCGTTGTGGCATCTCCATCGTCACGTGATCAAAATTCAGACGCTTGGCAACTGACTCATATTTATGATGGTTTTAATGTCCAGGGTTCCTTTTGACAAGCAAAGTCAATGGGGAAGTCGGATTCACTTAACAACCATGTTATTACAACTGCAACGATTCATTTAACAACTGTAGCAAGAAAGGTCCTAAAATGGAGCAAAACTCACTTAGCAACAGAAATTTTGGGCTCAGTTGGGGTCGTAAATCGAGGACTACCTGTAATCCAATATAATAACAGTCAATTCTCTTTGCCAATGCAAAGTGTACTGTTTCCCCCCCCCCCCCCTTGGTGGTTTTAAGATCAGTCAACAATCCTAGCCTGTTGCACAAAGCAGTCTGAAAAGAATTCTGAGACTAGGAATTGGTTGAATATCCAGAAGGAAAAAAAATAATCTTATTTATCCCAAACTTTCTTTACAGTATTTCAAGAATATAGATTAGGATCGGGGAATATTGTTCAGCAAGAAGTCTAAGGCATATGACCTAGAGATCTACCAGTGGGGGTGGGTGGGTGGGCTACCT
>QLTV01000558.1:121428-145403 GCA_003457575.1 Thermophis baileyi
ACCTACTTCCTGCCCTTTCTTAGGCAAGTAAATTGCATCATCTCCTTTTCTGATAACTCTCCCTTACAAAGGCCTTTATCTCCACCACCACCACCCCTCCCTGCAAGTCCTGAGAGATTAAATCCTGGAGCTTGGAGCTAAGTATCAATCAGTAGTCTCACCCCATTGTGTACTCGGTTTCTGTGCCCCAGGGTGAGGGAAGGTAGAGGCCCCTGTTAGCTGCATCCTTTCCTCCTTCTCCTTTCTTTCTGTATAATTGCAGATAGTCCTCAACTTACAAGTTTGTTTAGTGACCAAAGTTACAACGGCACTGAAAAAGTGACTTACAACCATTTTTCTCACTTATGACCATTGCAGCATCTCCATGGTCCCATGATCAAAATTCAGATGTTTGGCAGTTCATTCATATTTATGATGGTTGCAGTGTCCCGGGGTCACGTGATCCACTTTTATGACCTTCTGTCAAGCAAAGTCAATGGGGGAGCCAGATTCACTTAACAACCATGTTACTAACTTAACAGCTGCAGCAATTCACTTACCAAATTTCTTGCTTAACAACAGAAATCTTGGGCTCAATTGTGGTCGTAAGTTGAGGAATACCTATATTTTCTCTAGTTGTGCGCCAGCAACTAAGATATTTTTAGTTTCGGCACTTAATCATTTTAAGAAGTCTTTCTTCTCAAGATGATTAAATATGCATTAATTCCCTTGTTGAATCTAGAGCTGCATTTGGAGAAACCAAATCTGCTCCACAGAAGTATCACTGCATATAACCACCAAGCTGCTGGGATAGTACTAACTAGTACTTTGTTTCTAAAGAAAAAAAAAATCCTGGTTCAGTTTAAGAAATGAATAGCCAAGTTATTGCTTACCCAATAGTTAATGTGCTTGCACTTGCTTGAAAAAGAAGCCACTTGTTCTTGAGGCAGAAATGTCACTATATTGACTCTTGCCTCAATTTTCTATCAAGAGTGGTTGAATTTACTTCGCTAGCAAGCTAACCATAAAAAAGCGAAAGTTAGAATATTTTGGACATGTGATGCGACACCCGGAAAAATACAGCATACTTCACTTAATCCTCCAGGAAAAAAATTGAAGGCAAACGAGGTCCAGGCAGAAGAAGAAGATCATGGCTTCAAAATCTAAGGGACTGGTTTGGACAAAACTCAGCAGCACTTTTTTGTGCAGCTGTTGATAAAAATAGGATCGCCAACATGATCGCCAACGTTCGATGACGGATATGGCACAAGAAGAAGAACAGAAGCAAGCTGAGGTGGATGAGCCAAGCCTTGTTCAAGGGTTTAGAGCAGTGTTTTTCAATCTTGGCAACTTTAAGATGTGTGGACTCCAACTCCCAAAATTCCCCAGCCAAACCAGGGGTGGGTTCCTCCCGGTTCGGACCGGTTCTCCCGAACTGGTAGCGGCCCGCTGGTGATGTCACGATGACGTCACCGAACCGGATCGGTCGGTGCCGGTCCGTGGGGGCCGCCATCTTTTTTTTGAATTTTTTTTAATTTTTTTTGAATTTATTTTTTTTTCCTTCTGAGCATGTACAGAAGCCAACTTCCGGCACTGTGCATGCGGTCGCCATCTTTTTTTTTGGCTTTGGGGGTTTTTTCGGATTTTTTGTTACTGCGCATGCACATGCGGGTGTGCGTGAAGCGCGCGTGAAGCACGCGTGAAGCATGCGTGAAGCGCACGCGTGCCCACGCGGCCCAGGAGGGAGCGGACCGGCAGCGAGGTAAGTTGAAACCCACCCCTGGTTACACTAGTCCAATTGAGAGATGACTATCAGAAGGCCCTCCCAGTCCAGGTATAGGCACAAATGATGGACACAATGAACCTGTGCATAAATCATAAAAAGATCTCACTGGGGATGAAATGGCTTTCAGTGTCAAGCATAGCAATGTATCATTATTTTCAGTTACCCTCTGCGCATGCGCAAAGTGTTCTGCGCATGCGCAGAGGGTAAAAGAACTCAAATGGCGGTGTCCGGGTGGGTGGGCGAAGTCTCCCGCTTCTGTGGCTACCGGCTGTCCGGCAACCCGCAGGCACGGCCGAACTGGGAGCATTTCCAAGATGGTGGGCTAGCACGTGCGGCGACCCCTGTGAAAAGGTCGTTCGACCCCCAAAGGGGTCGCGACCCACAGGTTGAGAACCGCTGGTTTAGAGAGTCCAAATAGAAAAACAGATAGAAAAAAGAAAAACACTATTGTTTGCATGCTAGTTGTGGTGGAGTACCTCATTTGTTGCATGGTATCCAAACTTCTGCTCATTATTCCAAGAAATTTACTTTCATTGGGGAACAAATGTAGTAAGTTTCTCCAAACAGACATTTTGCCATTTGGAGGGCAGGGTGGAATGCAGTTATGTGAGTTTCATGGGCACCTGCTAAATTATGCTGATGATGCCACTAAACAGGGCCACTCCCTGCCACCCCAACCTCCAGGCTCCCATCACTTGTCTAGTTGCTTTTTCTTTTTTAATTGTTTTGTTCTTTTCCAGAGGGTGACTATTTCCATCATAAACTTTAAAATATCTTTCTAAATCATTATTTCCAAGACAAGACATTTAATCCAGCATGGTTTTGGGTTTTTTTAGATATATTTTTATTGTTTACATATAAATATATTGAATACAGTGTAATTGTCCTGGCATTCCACTTGCCTTAAAACAAAAGTAAAAACAAAATAACATATATGCTATTTTAAACAGTGCTAGTGTTGTACAGTAGTTTCTGACCATCATATTCTAGTATGTCAATTTATCTCTTATTCTAATACCTACATTCTAATACATACATAATATCTCTTTCCATGTCCACCTAACCTGTTTCTTTCGCATTCCAACTTCTACCTCATGTTTCTAACCATTGATAGAATCTATTCCATGTTGAATAGTATTCTGTATCTCCTTTAACTTTTATTTTTAGCGTTAGTCTGTTCATTTCCGCACAGACTAGTATCTTCCTTATCGTCTCCTCCTCTGAAGGGGTATTTTCGTTCTTCCATTGCTGCGCATATACAATTCTTGCTGCGGTCAAGATGTGTAATATTAGATATATTGTCCCTTTATCATAACCATCTGATATTATGCCTAATAAAAACAATTCTGGCTTAAGCTCTATGTGTTGTCTGGTCATTTTTTCTAACCACATATGGATTTGTGTCAAAAATTTCCTTGCCTTTAGCAGGTCCACCACATGTGGTAATATGTGCCAGGTATTTGTTTGCATTTCCAACAATTTGGGGACATATTGCTAAACATTTTAGCCAATCTTGCCAGGGGCAGATGCCACCTATAGAACATTTTATAAAGATTTTCCTTATATGATGTGGCCATTGTCAATCCAGCATGGTTGTTACCTGTACTCGTAATTCAAATAACTTTTATAAGTACATATAAATTGGGTGTCACT
Organism: Thermophis baileyi; assembly: GCA_003457575.1. Classification (NCBI taxonomy): domain Eukaryota; kingdom Metazoa; phylum Chordata; class Lepidosauria; order Squamata; family Dipsadidae; genus Thermophis; species Thermophis baileyi. The sequence goes on from QLTV01000558.1 coordinate 124,847, forward strand.
TTATGCTGCAGCCTGGGCAGGGGTGGGTTCCTCCCGGTTCTCCTGAACCGTTAGTGGCCTGCTGGTGACATCACGATGACATCACCGAACCGGATCGGTCGGTGCCGGTCCGTGGGGGCTGCCATCTTTTTTTTTTTTTTTTTTTTTTTTTTTTTTTTTTTTTTGTTTTTTTTTTTTTTTACTTCAAAATGTTGGAGGGAGAACTGGCGAGAGTTGGAAAGAGTGAGTCACTTCTCGAAGGAGGAAGGGTTTTTTCAGCTTTTTTTGATTTTTTGGGGCTTTTTTGCTACTGTGCATGCGTGCGCGCATGAGGCGCACACACGAGGCACGGGAGGGAGCGAACCGGCAGCGAGGTAAGTAGGAACCCACCCCTGAGCCTGGGGGATTATGGGACTTGAAGTCCAGTGCATCTGGATGGCAACTTTTTGGAGAAAAGTCTACTCTCTCCTTCTATGATGCCAGACAACATAATTGACTGAGAATATGAGTAGTCCTTGACTTATGAGCCCAAAATTTCTGTTGCTAAGTGAAAAAGTTGCTAAGTGAGTTTTGCCCCCTTTTATGAGTCTTCTTGCCACATTTGTTAAGTGAATCACTGCAGATGTTACGTTAGTAACATGGTTGTCAAGTGAATCTGGCTTCCCCATTGACTTTGCTTGTCAGGTCGCAAAAGGGGACCCTAAGACACCATCATAAATATGAGTCAGTTGCCAACCACCTGAAGTTTGATCAAGTGACCATTGAGATGCTGCAATGGTTGTGTGAAAAACGGTCATAAGTCACTTTTTTCAGTGCCATTGTAACTTTGAAAGGTCACTAAATGAACTGTTGTAACTTGAGGACTATCTGTAATACCTCACAGTGATCAGAATAGCTCTCCATTCATGGATATAAAATAGCAGCGTTCCTGGATAGGAAAGCACCAAGGAAAGTTCTAAACAGCTTCATGGCGCTATTTCAATTCAGTAGAATTTGGCTTCTTGAAGAAGTGCGGAAATGCACATTTCAGCCACTGTTGGAAGCTGGCTTTTGAGGACCCTTTGGCTTACTTAATACAGCAAGACAATTGCATTCCGGCTTTTTGAAAAATCGCTACCATAATACCGTATGTAGGAGTTATGTCAATCTATGGAAAGCAAAATAAAAAATAAAAATAAAAAAACAGCCCAGTGACATTTTTCCCAATGAGCACATTTTATTAAAAGCATCAGGTTTTATGTGCTGCACCTCATTTCATCAAATTCATCCAATGAAACTCACAAAAGTTAGTGCTTTTTAATAAATTGTATTAGTCAGAAAAAGGGATGCGTAACTTTGACCCCCCCCCCTCTTTTGTGTAATGGCAACAAAGTGGAAAAAAGTATTCCTAGTGGTATGGATCCTACTGTCTTTTGTGCACGGCCTCTTATATTCTTCCAGTTTTGCAAAGTTTTGATCCCTTAGATCAGGGGTCCCCAAACTTGGCAACTTTAAGACTTGTGGACTTCAACTCCCAGAATTCTCCAGCCAGCTATGCTATGCTGGCTGGAGAATTCTGGGAGTTGAAGTCTACAAGTCTTAAAGTTGCCAAGTTTGAAGACCTCTGCCTTAGGTTCTCACACCAACTGCATCACAGCTTATTGCAATGCGAGAACCTGGTTGTTCGTAAAACCAAATTAAAACCTGCCTTTAAAAATTAAACCACCAATGTGAAGCTTCCGGATCTCCCCGATTCTTATTCCGATCCTTAGGTAACTTCAGGGACCCTCAGTTGTTACTGAAATTTAACTTGCCATCCTGAAATGATGGAAAATATTTGTAGCTCGGCTGGTAGATGCTGGTGGAAGTTTGTTCTCCGGTTTGTTCTGAGTTTGCTGTTTAGCTTCCAAACATTTCCTTACCAGGCTAGATAACATCTTCAGTGGTACTTTGGAGAAAGTGTCTTGTCACATTTTGTCCCACATACATACTGCTATCCTTCAATCCTTTTCTAGGCCCCTTTTGCACAATCAGTTTATGGCTGGGAACTGTGGGCTGCCTTCATCCTCAACATCAGGGGTGTCCAACCACGGCAACTTTAAGACCTGTGGAGTTCAACTCCAGAATTCTGGCTGGGGAATTTTGGGAGTTGAAGTCCACAGGACTTAAAGATGCCAAGGCTGGACCCCCTGCTCTACATTAATGGGCAGATTATGGGAGACTGGTACGGTGGACGCCTGGTTGCAGAAGCACGCCGGATCCGGGTCATCACTCCTTCCTGGCGGCTCTCACACAGTACCCCTGCAAAGTCGGCAGATCCGATCCAGTTCAGCGCGCGGCTTCTCCTCTCGGGGGCGCAACCCCCGTCCGGCCTTTGCCGCCTGGCCGCATCCAGGGTTGCACCGAGCTTTGCCCCGCGAGCTTTATATCTCTCCGCTTCGGCCGCTTTACACCAAGCCAGCCCCGTCCCTTCTCTTCTCGGCCCGCTTGGCTGCCTGAGACGCGAGACAAACGTCCTCCCGGCCCGCCCCCAGCCTAGCACAGCGCCCGGGGTTCGCAACGCACTCCCGGGCAACCCCAAGCGGCCGAAGGGCGGAAGCAGCGCGCCCGGAGCTTCCACGCCAAGCCTGCCTCTTTGCGGAGCGGGGGCTGCAGAGGAAAGCAGGGCGGCAGCCGGGCCTCCTTCGCCCTTTGTCTGCTCTTTCCCTCCGCGCGGCTCAAAGGGAGGTGAGTTCCCGCGGGGGCTCCCCCTCCCCCCCCAGCATCTCACGTAGCCGCCGCCGCCGTGCGCACGCACGCACGCACGTCACCTGCAATCCGATGCAATAGGTGCAGGGCGCCAAGGGAAGCGCTCTCTCACCCCCTCCCTTCCGTCCCTTTCCCTCCTCCTCCTCCTCCTCCTCCTCGCGAGCCGGAGCGATAGGAGCTCCATTGCTCTAGTCTAAGCGTCGGCGGAGGGGGGAGGGCGAGGGCGATGAATATTGATGAGGCTGCCCCGGCTCTATTGTGCAATTGGAGCGGCGAGGTGAACGCGCAGGCAGAATGGAGGAGGGGAGCTGCGCGGCGCTCGTAGGGCTGGCGCTTCAGCCGCAGCAGTAGCCAGCCGCCGCCGCCTGCACGGGGGGCTTTGTTTCAGTCCGCCCGGGCCGTCGCCATCCACCTCGCCCTCCTCTCCCGTGCCTCGCAGCCAAGGCGGGCGGCCACCATGGAACCGGGACAGAAGCAGCTGTAAGGGAGAAGCGGAGCCCCCTCCCCAGCCTCCCGAGGAAGGAGACGACAGAGAGCGAGAGCGAGAGCGGCTCGCCCCCCGAGCTTCCTCCTCGCTCCGCCACGCAGAGAGGCCCCAGCTCCGTGAGGTAATTGTCCAGGGCCATTTTAACGTGGCTGGCCGGACGGCCCCGGGGCTCTTTCGCTGAGGCGCTTGGAAAACGGGGGGGGGTCTGTGCTTGGTGCTCGAGGCTGGGGGGCGAGATTGAGCGAATGGCCGGGTGGGTTCCCCCTCAGGGAGGGGGGAGGCGGTTTTTGAACCCGCGGGGGGGGTGCTCCGGTTGGGCAGGAGGCGCTCGCCCTCCTTTCCCTCATCCGGATTGCATTTCTTCTCTCCCCCCCCCAGCCGCCTTTCTTTGGTTTTGCCCCTTAGGGGCTCCTGGGTGGGCGCGTGGACCGGGAACGGAGCGCCGCACGGGTTTGGCGGCTGCTGCCTTATCCCGACCCCTGGCTGAGTTGGGGGATTGTTTGTGCTGCTCCGGATCTTGTCCGTTGGTTTTGGGGCTTGGAAGCGAAGGTGTGTGCCCCGAAATAGGCGGCGGCGGGCGGGAGGGGGTGAGAAAGTGAGTCTCCATGGCAACCGAAGCTGCCACCTTGGGGTTGTGTGGTCAGAAAGTTGCCCCTGCCTTTTAACGATGGGTCCGCCCTTAGCGGGGTTGGGATGTGGGTGGGGTGGTTGCAGAAGGCACCAGCTGATGGGCCAGGTGTGTGCCAGGGGCCGACCCCTTGGTGGTTATCATTTTGATGATCTGGGAATAGGGGTCATTGGGGGCGGCATGAAGAATGGTGTGGCTTGCATCTTCTCTTTTCCTCTAGGAAAGATGCTTTGGTGCTGGCCATAGTGCCCCTGGAATTTTGCCTTTTGTTGGGCGAATTGCAATTGTCACAGAACTGCAGAAAGCAAGCCTAACCCGGGAGAAATACCCAGCACCCTCCTGGAAGAGATGAAAGTCAAGTATTACTGAGCAGCTCTGTCAGGTTGCATTAGCTTTCAAGTTGGTGAAGGATTATGGCTTGTGAAGTCTTCTGCAAGGTTTCAGTCAAACCTGGTGTCTGAAAGCTGGAGTTTCGCAAGCTGAGAAGATGTCCCCTTTCAGAGTCCCTGCCGTTGTTTTGAGTCCTCCCCACAACCCGAGGTTCCAGGCTAAGAGAGCATGGCAGGGCCCAAATAAAGCCATGGGCTCCTTCTGTTCCATTATTTGCTCAATTTAATCTGTTCCGGCTAGTTGAATGCTATCTTGAGATCCTATTGGGGGGGGGAGTTCTTGGTGTACTTTTGATTGCATCTTTCTTCTGTTCTGTATATCCGTTGTGGTCTTTTGCCTTCTTAGGTCTTGTTTTTGAACTTTTAAAATCTTTAAATGTTATTTTTTATTGGTCAGGGTGGCTGAATGCTGCAAATGGAGAGAGCAACTCCTTTCTGCAGCCCATTGCTAACTTGCTTTGTTATTACTGCTGTCCTCTCTGCTTCTAGAGATGCTGCCAGTCTTTTTGTCCTGGAGCTTTCCAGAGGGTTTGTGGGATAAACATCCAGAAACGGAGAGGGAGAGCTCTTTATTCTTTAAATTCATTTTACCAGTTTTAGTAGCCCACCTTGCTGCCTGTGTTAAACATCCGAGGTGACTAACCCTCAGGGAAAAAATACTGAACTCAAATAAAAGCAGTAGTGCTGGAATAGAAAAACTAAAAAGAATGTTGAAAACACTTAATATCCACTATTCTGTCCTGTAAACATTTAAGTTTCCAAGGTCATATATGCGGCCCTTTTTAACTCAGTATTGACTGGGTTAGCATATCAGCCAAAGCCAAATTATTTTGTTTTGAGATAACCTGCTGCGTAACTTCAGAAATTTTGTTTTATTCACCAAGTCTTACGACTGAGTGTTGTGTGTGAAATCATGTAATTGAATCCTACCTAACAAATAATGAAGTAGAGCAGGAATAAGCCTCTCATAAGCCTTATGTTGACTCTCTTCACAAGCCCTTTCACAATCATATTACAGGCCTGGCCACAAATTTATTTATTTTTAATCTTGCCTTTTTTTGTTTTTTGCTACTTTTCAGTAACAGAGATACAAATAGATACCTTAGGCCTCTGCTTAAAAAGCAATCCCTAGAAAACAAATCAGTTGCAGGCTTCAAATTATCAGGTGTGCCCATCTCTACAATCTCATCAAGTCTCTGGACTTGTCTTTGTTGTCACAAAAAGACAACAACACCCCCCCCCTGATTTCCCCTCTTTGAATTCAGTTGTTAAGTTGTCTCTTTTTGTGACAACAACACCCCCCCCCTGATTTCCCATCTTTGAATTAAGGTGTGAAGCAACTGTCATTCAGATGTGTGGCCTTTTCTGTTCCTTTTGGAGATATCAGGAATTGAATCCAGAGTCTTTTATGTACAACCCATATGCACTTCCACAGGGTAACAGCTCCTCCTATGAGCAGAACATGAAAGCAAGGCAGAATTTTCTGTCTTCCCAGGTAGGATGGCCACAAAAGCTCTACATTTCTTGTGTAACTCACCAATCTTGGCTCAGATAGCAGTGGGACATAGGACATGGCTTATTGTCAGGCTGATCTGACAATCTCTGTCTCTCTTTGTTTCTGTCTCTCTCCCTCCATCCCTCCACTAAGAAAAATACAAAGATGAAGTTACCCCTGTCCTTTGGTGAACATTTGAATGAACAGGGACATTGCAAAGCTAAGAACACTCAGCAGGCTGGTTTGGTAGGTTGGGCAAAGCTTATCCTGCCCTGTCTGGCTGTTTTCCTTGGGTGTATTGCTTTCTTTTAGCATGTTGTTCATTTCTCAAGCGTAATGCCGACCTACCAGGCACTTCTGGATGAGTTGACTCAGATTTCTGCTTCTAAAGAAGTAACCCTGATGAATCCACTGTGCTTAAAACAACAAAGAAGATGGGTCCCCATGTCATCCTCAAAGTGAGGGGTTTTGCTTGGTTCGGCATAATGTCTTGTGTTACACAAACTCAGCCACTGCAGCATAGCATTCGATTATACAGGAAACTCTTAGTATAGTATCAGTCCATTCAGTTTGGACACCCAGAGAAAGCTAGTGGAGGTTCCCTTCTTGTGTGTGGAACAGGCAAGAGGCCTTCAGAGGTCCCCATAGTATAACGCCCCCCCTGAAGTATGGGCAGCCCCAGTCTACCTTATGTTGAGGAAGCAAGTTTAATTTGGTATTATTATAGTAAGATTTTGGTCTTTAGTTTTGTATGAATCATTAAACAGAGCTGATTGTTGTTATTCTTACTTTAATTGTTCAATTTTTAATAGTATATTGAACTAGAAGTAGTCCTCAGCTTACAACCCCAATTGAGTGCAAAATTTCTGTTGCTAAGCAAGACAGCTGTTAAGTGAATTTTGCCCAATTTTACCACCTTTCTAGCCGCAGTTGTTAAGTGAATCACTGCAGTTATTAAATTAATAACATGGTTAAGTGTATCTGGCTTCCCCATTGACTTTGCCTGTAAGGAGGTTGCAAAAGGTGATCACGTGACCCCGGGACACTGCAACTGTTATAAATACGAGTCAGTTACCAAGTGCCTGAATTTTGATCACGTGACCATATGGATGCTGCAATGGTGTTAAGTGTGAAGAACGGTCATGAATCACTTTTTTCAGTGCTGTTGTAACTTCAGACAATCAGAAAATGAACGTAAGTGGAGGACTGCCTGTATTTAGTCCCTGCAAATGGATAAGGTGATAGTTTTTCTTTCTATTAGTCCTTCTAATTAGCTAGATATCCCAGATGTGGGTTGCAAAATTTTCTGAGTTTCTTTGATGCCATGCCATGTAGTGAGTATTTGGTTGTTAACAGCTCAGATCTGGTGAGCCTAAGTCATGTATGGACTCTGTATGACGCTTTTAACTTTCAAACCTTAAGAGTATTGTGACATCTCTCCTCTACAAAGTTTGGCCATCAAAACTGGTCCAGTCTGTCCATTTTGATGTCTGTTGCTGCTACGAGTTTCATCTCATTATAGTTATGAGTGACTTTTGTTGGAAAATATTGATAAGATAAATTCTTTTCAGTGGGATTTGAGCTTGGAAGTTTTCCTTACTTGCAAGTAAATCTTAGCCACTGTATGATGACCTGGTTCAGATGTTGCTCTGAATTGTGTGTTGTCTTTTTGTTTTGTATGATGTGGGAGTCTAGCATAATCCCAGTTTATGGCTGACTGTCATGTGTGAACTGAAAGCATTTGGGCCTGAGTATAGTGTTTACAGAAGATTGCCTATTATGGCAAAGGTTTAAGCTTTAGGGTCATTTTTCCTGGATAGAAAGTCATTAATATGACTCCTTTGTTTCCTGACAATCCTCAAGCCATAACCTAAAAGGGTTTGAGATTGGAGAGAAAAGCATATCAAAATTAAAGTTATGATTTAAAAGGAACATAATGTTTTGTGGAAGCATTGATGGTGGAACTATTTCAGGATTGAAATCTGACATTTATTTGTCTTTTAATTACAAGCATCAGAGTCTTGGGTTCAGATGAATGAAACTTCTGTGGCAATGTCTTTCTATATCCTAACTTGACGCCTTCTCCTGTTTTGGCAACTAGAGCTGTTAGGTTGAACAAACAATTGCCAGTGACAATCAAGCAAGGAGTTGCACTCATGAATTCCTGATCCCTCATCCAGATTCTTTTGGAAGTGTAAAGGAAGGAAAACTATGCATCACATTATCTAGTCCATTATTAACAAAGCAGTAGTGTCTAAAAATGAGATCAGGTAAAGCAGTAGAGACAGTTCTCGAACAACAGTTCATTTAGTGACTGTTCAAAGTTACAATGGCACAGAAAAAAGTGACCATTTTTCAGTTACAGTTTTTGTAGCATCGCCATGATTCATTGTTATGACCATTGCTGTGTGCCAAGGTCATGTGATCACCTTTTGACAAGCAAAGTCAATGGGGAAGCCAGATTTAGTTAACAACCGGGTTGCTAACGTATCAACTGCAGTGATTCATTTAACAACTGTGGCAAGAAAGGTTGTAAAATGGAAATCTCACTTTAAAACTGTCTCACTTAACAACAGAAATTTTGGGCTCAGTTGTGGTCATACGTTGAAGACTACCATACCTGTATTCAGACATCCAGAAAAAAAATCTAAAACTTGTGAACCATGCTAGATAAGTCAACACAATTAAGCCATAATTTGGTTAACTATATTGCTGAATAGAGCATACATTGGGACTGGGTTGTGCTGTATTGATTAATTGAAAATCAACCCTTATAGATCGATATACAAAACCAACCTTAGTCATACATGGAGTGGGTCTGTTAAAATCAGTAAAAATTTAAGACAATCGTTTTATTGGATTTGTTGACTAAATCTGAATCCAATACTATCCATGGATTTGTGGTGATATTGAATCAACTTTCATAACTAGAATTCCTATGAATGTGTTGGATGACAAATCCCATAATTCCCAGCTGGCAAGATACTAGCTGATGAAAGTTGTACCGGTATTTTGTCAAATGTGTTTATAATGTGATCAGTTAATGAACGAGCCTCTAGAATTCTCCTCTTCAGCTTTGGAAATACATATATTAAATTTAAAGAATCTTTAAAGAGCCAACCTTGCAAGGATAGAATAAATAAACGTTATAGTCTGGAATGTTTGCTGCACTGCATTAATGCTTTCTAACTTAAGGTCTGAAACCCTATGCTTGATCATGGTTTGATATAATTCAGACATAAAGGGCATTATAAACAAGTAATTTGCTGCTTAGTTGGTTTTTGCTTTCATCAACCAGTGGGGGCAGCTGAATAGGTTAATAAGATGTTACATTTGAATCCAGGGCCTTATTTGTTGGCATCTGAACAAGCTATGATAACAATCCAAGAATAAATTCTGGAGTATATGAAGTAATTGGGTTTCATATCAATAGTCAGCTTCCTTGACTATTTTGCCTTTTTACTGACCTCATAGGTAAAAGTGTAGGAATTATCTTAAAAGAATCTTCTGCAACCTGAGGCATGTTTTTTCATTATGGGTATCTAGTGCTAAGGTGGTCTTTAAAAGTGTTTAATCATTTTCATAACACTTTCTATTATAATTCAGTAGATGACACTGTGAGAGGAAGCAAAATGTCTTTCTTGTTCTTAGTGTTCTTAGGTGTTGTTCCGTACTCCTTAACTTGTAAGAAGATCCTAAGCATATTTATCCAGTAATTTATTAACCACCATATTCAACAATACTTACACTCTTGTAAGTGTGCTTTTATAGACACAGATAAGTTTGCTTAAAAGCCTTGCAAGACAAACGGGAATGTTGTGATCAAAAATAGCTGTTATTAAAGCCGGCATGTGGATTAATTTGCAAAGCATTGGAGACAATCTATTTGGTTAAAAGTCAGGGAAACTGTTTGTTGGAGGATTTGATTTTAGCCTTCTGAAACAAAAGTGTAGCCTCTCCAAGTTGTATAGGCTTAGTGCCAAGGTAAACTGTCAACAGCATTTAAACCATGCATCTGTTTATTGGACTATACAACTAGTTTACCATAGGGAGATGGTACTTGGAAATCATCCTCTCAAGGGCTGGTGTGTGTGTGTGTGTGTGTGTGTGTGTGTGTGTGTGTGTGTGTGTGTGTGTGTGTGTGTGTGTGAGTGTGAAGAAGGGAAAGTAGAAAGCTGTCAAGTGCTGGATTGCTCATCTGACCATGTATGGTTTGTTGATCATGTGGTACAGCAGTTGCAGAATGATCTGCTGTTTTTCTTCATAGGAGTTCTTTGGAATAATTAGTTTGTGTCTAGCAGGACTGAGTCAGAAGTCAGAGAAGCAGGATGCAGGATTCTCAGAAGACTTGGAGAATGACCTGGCTTGATTTCCATGTCTCTTCTTAACAGCAGCTCTTATGAAATTGAGCAAGTAAGTAAACAAGCGTGCTTAGCAGATCAAGCTTCTGTTAAGGACATAAAAGGAAGGCCAGTAAACAACACTGGCAGCTGAGCAGAATATGTTTTGTTATCTTAATTATGGAGGCCTCCTGGGCCTGATCTGGCAGTCAGCTTTTCTTCTGCCTGTAGGAGAGTTTTCAAACCACCTTTCAAGCACAGCTGTCTCAGAGAAGAAACTTAGAATTTTGGCAACCAACCTTATTTTAAGTAGCTTTTTTGTTCTTGGTGAACCTTAACTTGTTCATTTTTGAAAATCACTTTGGCAAAGTGGAGGTTTATGATTTCAAATACATAGTAAAATTAGCCTGTGAACCGAGTCCAATTTCACTATATATTTCTGCTCAGTCCTTTTTGCTCCCCTAGAAAATTCTAATCTTTCTCTTTTACTAGCCCTGATGGCTGAAACTACTTTTCAGAATGCCTGGTTTAGGCCAGCTGGCTTATGCTTTTGAACCTATCCTCAAACCTCATTCTCTTCCACAGTCTCTGCAGTCATTGCAAATCTTGATGCTCTTCAGATGGCTTTCCAAGGCCTGTTCCTGGATTGTTATGGGAACCGAAATCTACATACTTCTGTTTTTGTTGAACATAGAACTGTAACAGTAGTGGGTTCTAAAACCCGTTGCTACCGGTTCGCTCGCACGCGATGCTTCTGCGCATGTGCAGAAGCATCCCTGGCAGGTGGGCGGAGCCTCCCGCCACCGCCGCCGCTACCGGTTCACAGAACCAGGCCGAACCGGGAGCAACCCACCGCTGAACTGTAAGCTGTCCAGCACAAAGACTGCAAATTTTATATTCTATGACAGGGATGTCAAACTAGCGACCCACGGGCTGGATGCGTCACATGCAGGCCACGGCCACCCCGGCTCCGCAAAGGTAAAAAAATTGCAATATGTCACGATAAATCAGTGACGAGATCGAATTTGACACCAGTGCTCTATGATGATGATGCTATATTAGCAGTGAAATATTTTGGATGCTTCCAACTGATACATTATTGGAAAACAAACTTTTTTTCTTGGAGTACATCTTCCATTTCCTACAAAGATGTCTCAGGGCATCTTCTTTCTTTCTTCTTTTTGCATAAAACAATTCATTAAAGAATGAAAGGCTGAAAGAAGTGAAGAAAACTTGCAAAAGAGACAATCAACCAGCCCAAAAGAGAAAAAGACTCCAGCACTTCTCCACCAGTAATCTGCACTCAGATCAGCATAGATTAACTCCAAGGTCAACTTCAGACCAGCAATCAAGTAAACAATACCCCAATCAAGAAGAGCTATTAGAAAACAGCCCAACCAAAGAATCCTTAAGACACCCCCACACACACACAGACAGGCAAGACACCAGAATATAAACTGACAGCAAACAGCACTCTTTACTAGCACTGATGATGTTACCTAGTTAGGGTAATGAAACATCTGCAAGAAAACAAGCAAGCTCAGAGAGCACCAAGGATTTGTCACATTTTAAATAACTTGCCTATTTTAGAAGTACAGTTGGATGGATGGTATTCATTCCAAAACTATGCTAATGTAGAAATGTTGACAAGTGCATCTTGATGTCACTGGACAAAGGATGTGCTCTAGTATTTGCAAGACCAGGGGCTGCAACACTTGCGACATGATGAACATGTCATCATTTACCATGGACCAAATTGCCAATGGGGATGAGAATATGAGTAAGGCCTTCCTGAAGGAAATGGGTTGGGGAAAGTAGACTCTGCATTCCATCACATTTCTCTAGGGCTTGGGTCACATATGCACTAAAATATAATGTGGTTTGTTTTATATTGACTTAGCAATTGTAGATCTCTATTGCTCAACATCGTTGCAAGGTACCATATGTGAGCATGGCTGTATGAAATTTGGGAGGCTTCATGGTGGTGCATTGGATCACATTTTCCCACTGGAATCATCCAGTTTGATTTACCCGGGAAAAAACTATAGCAGCAGCCCCTTTATGTAGATGAGGGGTCTGAAGCTCAATGGCACTGCTTTTCAGTGATATCCCTGTTACTATGGACTGGCCTCCTAGAGAATATTGTGTTGATTCCCACCCTGATTGCCTTTGGAAGCTACTTAAAATGGAGTGACTTTGGGTCTTGACCCCATCTAGCTTTGGTTATAGTTTGGCTAATGTAACATTACAGGTAGTCCTTGACATGTGACTATATTGGAACCTGTAAGTAAATTCTGGTTTTCAACACAACCATCCTAAAATTCAGTTGTAAATCCCCTCTTTCCAATTGGTTGTAACTTCAGTCACTAAGCCACTAGTCGTAAGTTGAGGACTACATGTATTCTATGTTTTTCATTGGTATGTGTATACTTTTATGATTTAGTATTTCTTATACATCTTTTGTTGATAGAAAAAAAACAGGTAAGAGGCAGGAAACCTTATCTCTTGTCTCTGCACCATCAAAATTCCTTAGGAATTTGGTGGTGGTCTACCACTTCTGCTGCTACTACCGGTAGTAATGGCTAAGTAAATCATGAGCAAAAGCTCATGCTTTTCTCTTGACAAACTTTCCAATCCATGCAGAGCTGATAGCTGTTGAATGCTTTTTGCCATTTCTTTATTTAATATTTAGTCTTCCTGAAGTTAATTTCATAATGAAGTGCCCATCATGCACACTTTTAACTATTCATAGCCATCTATTTATATGGCTGTAATTCATGCTGTGTTTGCCCATTCATCAGGCAAAAGTAAGATCCATACTGTCAGCGTGAACATTTGAAAAGAAACAATACGATGCTGGAAAGTGTTGTGCCCGGCTACACCTTAGGGAGATGCTCAGCTATTCATTCCAGTCTAGGCATATCCAGTTGCTCATTTTAGCTTGACTTATTTCATATGATTGTTGTGAGGAGGATAACATTAGTGGTACATGGGAAGAAAACTAAACCTATAATCTTGACCTGAGAGAAAAGACAGGACAAATACTTTGAGATGAATATAGGTTGTGCTGCTGCTGTCTCTTTTCCAAACTGTGCGTTGGCCCTGTAGCTTTTTTCATTACTGAATGGAATTACTAGTCAACACTAATCAAGTTGCTGCTAAAGGCAGAGCTGTAGGGACTGATCGCACAGTTAGCAATCTCATCTGCCAAAGTTGGGGTATATTTAAAAGGATTATTCCCTTCTACTCTCAAAGAGGGCCAGTTTGGAGTAGTGGTTAAGGCACCAGGCTAGAAACCAGGAGACCATGAGTCCTAGTCCTGCCTTTGGCATAAAGCCAGTTGAGTGACCTTGGGCCAGTCACACACACACAAACCCAGGAAGAAGAAGGCAAAAAACCAGTTCTGAAATCTTGCCAAGAAAATTGCAGGGACTTCCAGGCAGTCGCCAAGAGTCAGCACTGACTTGAAGGCACGAACCCACACTCTCCTTTGTAGATGTGGTCTTATTTTCCATGATGTTAGACATTGGAAGATGGTTTTTATTGCAGATTAATTAACATGGGGGGAAAAGGAGCGATTCTCTGAGTACGGTGGAGCACAGCTTTCTCCAACCTTCTGATCTTTTGCAGCTCCTAGAATTTCCTTTTTACAAGGATGTGGTCAATAAAAGGTAGTCTTTGTACTTTGTTCAAACAAGCTTTCCTTTGCTTCCCTTCCAAGTACTCTAAATTTTATATTTCTCTGTGTCCGTTATGTTGTTTGGCACATCACAAATCTGTGGGGCCATCTATAGAAAAGCAATATGCCTTATACCTGTTTCGACTTCTCAAAAATCAGAAATTGTCATCCTGGTACTTGGTAGCATAATTTTGGTCCTATTTGTGCAGGGAACATGAATGTATCTAGAAGATGCACTTTGAATTGGCACTTCAATAAGTATGCCCAAGTTTGCATACAATGAGGCAGATTTCTTGAGAATTCCAATATATTGTTTATACACTTAACTGTTTACTTCCTTAAGCTAGTAGGAATGTCTACATTAATTAGGAATTCAACATTTAGCATATTGTACAGATTGGAACTCTATGCCTCCTACTAATCAAGGAATTGTTAATTAAGAACAAATCTGGGATTGCTATTTGTGGCTTGCCAAGACCCCCAATTTAGATAGCACACAAACTCAGTTTTGAATTCCTGGTTAATGAGCTCCTCCCAGTGTTGGAAAAAGGTGGGCAGGAGCAAATGATCTCCAGGAACATTGATAGCTTATGAGTGATAAGTCAAAATTGTTCATTATTCTGACTTATTTTTGCATGTAGGTAGCATGCTAAATCCCAGTGATAGAGGTACCTACTGTGGAGTTTGGAGCAGGGATGTGTATGGTTCATAGCCTCTGAGCATCCTACTGACGGATATACTCTTCAAAATAGGCTGGAACAAAACAAAAAGATGGATAGAAATTAAGTTGATTTAATTTAAATGTAATTAAAAACAAATTAATTACAGAAAGTATAATAACTGTCCATGTAATTCATTGCCTTCCCTTCTATCACAAGAATGATAAATAGTTGCAACTTCGGGAGGGACCCAAGGGCTGCACTTCTGCTTTAGATGGAGAGAATCACAGGCTACATCTGAAGTATCTGTAAGAAATTGCTGATTCATAATAATTAGAAACGTGTTGTTGTTGTTGTTTTATGAAGAATTAAACATGTCCGCTTCCCCTTTTCCTGGGAGGCTGGCGCTGCTACTGCTGCTTGGGGTTTTCTGTAGCATCTCTTCCAATGTCAACATTTGACGTTGATTTCAATGATCTTCTCTGCTCCACCCATCCAGATATGTGCTTGCTTGGTGAAGATCTGTTTGTTTTCAGGACTTTGTGTAGAAAGGTTCCTGGTTTGCAGTGAGCTAGCAGAGATGCTTTGCTAGGTAACACAGTAAATAACAAGCATGTTTTGCTGCCAAGTAACATAGCACTGGACAGGGATAAAAGCAAAGAGTTTCCAGAGAAAACCTGCAACTTACTGTTGACTGTCATCTCACAGGCACCTCTATGAATTATGGGTGGGTATTGTTACGAGTATGCACCTTCCATTACACCCTTCAAAAGCTCCCTCCCAACATTACATAAGTGAGTGAATGACTCTATAGTTCATTTGATTAACTTGTGATCTTGTTTTGGAATAAATGCCATTGATGTTTGTACCAGCTGCAGAAGATAGTTGCCACCATGACACCACATCAGCTATTCACTGGGGTATTCTGGGAGTTGAAGTCCACACATCTTAAAGTTGCGAAGGTTGAGAAACACTGTACTATGGTTTCAGTAGAAGAGGGAGGATATGTTTCTTTATGCACTTGGCAACCAAATCCAAGTGCAATCAGCAGAAGACCTGTGCTGTTACAGGGCAAGATTATTGCCCCAGTAGTGGTTTCACTTGTCGTGCCAAACCAAAATGAACAAACCACATTTTGGCATGTATTTTGGTTTATGACCAAAGGGGAATGTTTGATGGGCAATAACAAAGATATATTTCATTTATTTATCTATCAAATTTGAAAACTGTCTCTCTCTCACACACAGCAACTTTGTGCAACTCTTTAGAGTTCTTTTGTTAACTTGGGGGCTAAATGGGGTTCATCTTAATAATGAATACAAATACACAATGCTACCTTTACCCTACCTGGACTTCAAAAGTAATCAGGTCTGACCTAGTTAGTTCTTAGATGAGTGTAGGGAATAAAAGAGGTGTCCTTGACAGAAATAGGCAAGAACCATTCCCTAGGCAAAGGAAATGAAGCAATATTTGGAAGCTGTTCAGGCAGACACTGATTCACTGAGGGAGAAGGTACAGCAGCACAATCAGACTTGCAAGATTCTGTGTGATTGTTCTTTTCAGTTCTGTCTGATTCTTGGAGACTGCCTGGAAAAGTCACTGGAGTTTTCTTGGCAAGATTTCAGAAGTAGTTTGCCATTGCCTCCTTCCTAGGAATGAGAGAGAGCAACTAGCCTAAGAAGATCACCCAACTAACTTCTGTGCTAAGGCAGAACTTGCACTCATGGTCTCTTAGTTCCTAATCTGATGCCTTATCCGGATCCCTATACCAAACTGGCTCTTGTTGTTAGTATAGCCAATCTCAATAAAGTGGAGTTCTGGTCTGTTCTGACAGTGGTGGACCTCAATGGAATACTGCATAATGTCGGAAGCTAAAGTAGGAAGTTGAGAAAACATCCTGATGGCCAGATAGTTCTACAGGTTGTCCTACAACCACAATTGAGCTCAAAATTTCCATTGCTAAGCAAGGCAGTTGTTAAATGAGTTTTGCCCCATTTTATGACTTTTTTTTAGGAGCACTGTGGCTCGTGTGGTTAGGACGGTGGCTTGACTAGCGGCAAGCCCATGTTGAGACCCGAGTGCTGCCGTGGGGTGAGGTGAGCTCCTGTCTTCCATTCCAGCTCCTGCCGGAGACATGAAAGGAGCCCCCAACTGGGCGTCCCCCAGACAACGGAGATGTGACTGGCTAATCCTTTCAACCCAAAAGCAGCTCAGAGCTTCTGACATGGGTGCGATGCAAGGACCTTTTTTGCCACAGTTGTTAAGCAAATCACTGCAGTTGTTAAGTGAATCATACGGTCATTAAGCGAATCTGGCTTCCCCCATTGACTTTGCTTGTTGGAAGCCGACTGGGAAGGTTGCAAATGGTGATCAGAGTGCAATTGTTGTAAATACATGCCAGTTGCCAAGCGCCTGAAATATAATCACGTGACCATGGGTGTCAAAGTATGAAAAACGGTCATGTCACTTTTTTTCAGTGCTCGTAACTTCCAACAGTCACTAAATGAATGATTCTAAGTTGAGGACTACCCATATATTGCTGCCAAGGAATCTACGTGGCTGTTTCATATAATCACTAGATCACTTGATTTGAAGATATATATATATATTTTGTACTGTATCAGTGTTTGAAAGCAAGCACATATTTCTGCCTTTTACTTCCATTCAGCTTGGGGCCAAAATACCCCAAGCCTTTAATGGAGGAGGACTTGGCCTTTGAAGGCTGAAGAAATGCTTCCCATTGCGGAAGACAAAGAGCCTGAGGGTAAGGAGGGAGTAATTCGATAGAATTGACTGGGGAGAGGGGGAGAGAACTGGCCCTTGCTTAAACCTGGTATTTCCTGCCTAGGGGAAAGGGAGAAGACTTTCCTACCCGTCTGGCTGGCATGGATGGGATCGAAGGCAAAAAGAGGAAAGAAGGTGGTAAGCAAAGTAAGAGAGATCCTGCTCGAACAGGCCAACAGTTAGTTCATCTAGTCTTGCGTTCTGTGTTTCACTGTGGCCAACCAAGTCCTACAGAAAGGATTAGGTTTCTAGGCTATTTTTATCTTTCCTTTCCACCTTACCTCTGTGCAGAACCAGTGGTTGTAGCACACTTCTGCTATTGCTTTCCTGGCAGCTGGTGCCCCTTTCAGTTGTCTGCCTGCCACACTGAAGAAGAGAGTAAACAGCTCTCAGTGTGAGAGTAATAAACATAGATAGTCCTCAAGGATTGTCCCTTTTAAAGCCATCTAAATGGGTGACCGTCTTGGTGGATTCCGTTCTGTGTCTTGCCCCAAAACAAAGAGCTTTTTTCTTTTACCACATCCAAATCTTCTGGATTTTAGATTCACTTGGCTGATCCTGAGTGATTATGTAGCCAGAAAGGGAGAAAACCACCTTTGTCTGCATTTTCTAAGCCATACATGATCTTATATGTCTGTATCCTCTCTCCTTGCCTGCTTTTGCCCTCCACTTAAAAAGTCCCAGACATGTTGTCTTTCTTAGCAAGGAGCTTTTCTGGTTGTAATCATTTTAGATGCTCCCTTCTGCCCCTTTTCCAGCCCTGTCCTATTAACTCACATACATAGAGAGATCCAACTAGTAACAAAGCAGGTCTAATACATATTGGCACTGTAGACTTCAGCAAGGCTCCTACTTAAATGCTAAACACTCTGGCAAAGACAGATTGTTCCCTTGTGTTAATCTTAATTTCTTTGATTTTCCTTCCCTAAGGGCCAGTCAGCCTCCCTCATTCCCCCATTTGCTAATATTAGAAGAGAAGTGTTTTGTTGACATCTTGGCTGTCTTTTGTCCTTCCGGTGTGGCGTTATGAGGTCTGTACTCAAATAGAGGCATCATCTCCAGATGCTTCTTAGTGAGTCTTAATTATCAACCTCTCCTGGACAACTGCCCTCTTCCTTCTTTAAAATGTGTCATGCTGAAACTTTTTGTTCTGGTTCCGGGGAACTAGAATGCTTCTGATTCACTTGAGAACTACCTGACATGAAGTCATGACTCACACTGGATTTTAAGCTCTTCTCTCTGCCAAATAATTGTGTGGATTTACATTGACTGAGACAGGAGGAAAGAGCGAGTTATCTTACTGTGGCTGAGTAACCTAGCTCAGCTGAGACATCATCGCCCTGAAATATTTATCTCATCCCTCCAAAGAACTTGCAGTTCTCCTTCTTTACATAACATGTGTCTTCTACCTTCAAGGATCTCATTGTTCTCTCTTTTTTCCCATTTTAGCCTCAGAACAGCCTTGTGACATTAGATTGACAATATTATGCCAGGCAGATGACGACTGAGTTCACACCTTACAGGAAGCTATAATGTGGTCTATTTGATTTGGAGCTCAATAGGAATCCATCTATTGTGGGCTAGTGAGTCACAGCTTAGTGCAGGCCTGTCAAACTGGCGGCCCGCGGGCCGGATGCGTCATGCGCAGGCCATGCCCACCCCGGCTCTGCAAAGGCAAAAAATGTTGCGATACATCACGATAGTCACGTGACGCGATTGAGTTTGACGCCCGTGGCTTAGTGTATTGTTTAAACCCAGTACTGAGGGTTATGGCTGAATAGGAATTTGGAATTTAGGCAGGAAATCCATAACAGGTAGGGCTAGTTAGGGAGAAGAACTCCTTAGCTATTCGAGCTGAGAAACCTCCTGTTTTAATCCTGGAAGTTCCGTATTTTTCGGATTATAAAACGCTCCAGACTATAAGACGCACCTAGCTTTTGGGGAGGAAAACAAGAAAAAAAAATCTGCCTCTGCCTCCCAGCAATTTGCCTCCTTGCAGCAAACAGCAAACAGCCTGGTCAGCTTCAGCACAGCCTGATTTAGCACGAACAGCTGGTTGGAGGTTGGATTTGCCTCCCGGAATACCACCTATCAGCTATTCCAGGCTGTGGGGATCGTCACTGCCCATCACCGCTGCTGCCTATTGCCCCCTCTGCGTGCCCCATTTTCAGCCTGTTCCAGGCGGCAGGGATTGCCGCCGCCACCTGAAATTGGCCAAAAATAGGGCAGCGATAGGTGGCAGCGACGATGGATGGTGACGGAGGTGATGGGCGGTGGCGATCCCCGCAGCCTGGAACAGCTGATAGGTGGTATTCCGGGAGGCAGATCCAACCGCCAATCAGCTGCTAGTGCTAAATCAGGCTGTGCTGAAGCTGACCAGGCTGTTTGCTGTTTGCTGCAAGGAGGCAAATTGCTGGGAGGCAGGGGCCGGCGGGTGGGTGGGGCTTCGGCAACATTCGCTCTATAAGACGCACAGACATTTCCACCCACTTTTGCGGGGGTGGGGGGAGTGTGTCTTATGCACCGAAAAATACAGTAATTCACTTCTGTGTCCATTACATCTCCATGAGTGCTGCTGAACTTTTTCTACATTGTGTGATCATGCAAAGCTGTTGCTTAGAGGGCTTGGTATATTTGATGCCATCTTCATATAGGAGTCAAAATCTGAGTATTCAAAAGGAGGTGTGCAACTCACTCTGCAGTTTTTGACAGTCTTTCCTTCTTAAGCTTTCTACAGAACATGGAGACGGTGCTCTTCAAAACATGATTCAAAAGAGATGGATTGGCCAAAATAAGAATCATTACTACTACTACTACTACTAGTAGTTAACAAGAATTTCTAACTAATGTGAGACATCCTTATCTTTATGACTAATCAGGGGAAAAACTAATTGTTTAGACTTTATGTTAAACTTTAGGTACACCAGAGGTTTCTATGCAGAAAAGCCAGCTCATCTTCTGTTAATTCATTAGGACATATGCCTTTTTGCCTCTGCATATGGCTTGCCCTTGATGTGTTTTATTGGGGTTTTTTGTTGGGTTTTCAGTTGTGGTTTTATTTTTCTAAACAGCTTTGAACTTTACCAAAAAAGTTATCTCAGATATTCTGGGCTAAATAGAAGAAAACCTCCAAATACTTCCAGAGTTGTAAGAAAACTTTGGAAGCATTGTAGATAAGCATTGAAAACATGGCTTTTTCTATATCTTGAAATTGGTGGAGCGGCTTCATCTTATAACAGAATAACAGAGTTGAAAGGGACCTTGGAGGTCTTCTAATTCAACCCTCTGCTCAAGCAGGAGACTATATACCAGTGGTTCTCAACCTTTCTAATGCTGCGACCCCCCCCGCACCCCCCTGCCACCACCCTCCCCCTCCCCGCCCCCTCCCCG
>QLTV01000558.1:147556-181765 GCA_003457575.1 Thermophis baileyi
GCATGGCAGGGGAAGGATACTGCAAAATCCCCATTCCCTCCCCACTCCTGGGGGAAGGATATTGCAAAATCTCCATTCCCTCCCCACTCCAGGGGAAGGATACTGCAAAATCCCCATTCCCTCCCCACTCCTGGGGGAAGGATATTGCAAAATCTCCATTCCCACCCCACTCCAGGGGAAGGATATTGCAAAATCTCCATTCCCACCTCACTCTGGGGCCAGCCAGAGGTGGTATTTGCCGGTTCTCCGAACTCGAAATTTCCGCTACTGGTTCTCCAGAACCTGTCAGAACCTGCTGAATTTCACCCCTGCTTCACTCCCCTTCTTTATAAGTAGGAATTCTCTTTTGAGAAAGAGGCCCATTGTTTATCAAGTATTCCCAGCTTTCTAGCGATGGTATGGTGGTGTTTTTGGTTTAGTAACTTTTCTCTTGCCTTTTTTTTTTTTTTAAAGAAGAAGCATAGTTTACAGTGAGAACAATCAGGAAACTGGGCTGGGAGAGCTGTTGATATTCTGGGAAAAAAAGGGAGGGAAAGAGTTGAGATGAGAGGCCAGAGATGGGCGGGGAGAAGCTATGGAGTATCATCTGATCAGTTGTGGACTGGGAGGTTTTTGAAAATCTGGGTCAGAGCAGCTCTGAATTCCTCCGGCTGGGGGAAGGGCCCTGCTAACCAGATTAGATTTTGCAGGCAAGATCCGGAACTACGGATTCTTCTCCTTTTAGCTTCCTGTCCTAGAAGAGAGAGGGGAATATCTCAGATATACAGGTATTCCTTGACTTATGACCACAATTGAGCCCAAATTTTCTGTTGCTGTGAGCTTTGCCCCATTTTACAACCTTTCTTGCCACCGTTGTTAAGGGAATCACTGCAGTTGTTAAGTTAGTAACATGGTTGTTAAGTGAATTTGGCTTCCCCATTGACTTTGCTTGTTCAGAAGGTCACAAAAGGGGATCACATGACCCCGGGACAGTGCAATTGTCATAAATATGAACCAGTTGCCAAGCGCCTGAATTTTGATTAAGTGACCACGGGGATGCTGTGATGGTTGTAAGAGTGAAAAATGGTCGTAAGTCACTTTTTCAATGCTGTTTCACTTCGAACGGTCACTAAACGAATTCCTGTAAGTCGAGGACTACCTGTATGTCTCTGCAGCTGATGAATTGCCCCATTGTCAAGATGCTGTTCGGAAGCCTCTCTTGTGAAGGTTTATCCCTCTCACCAGATCCATAGCACTTCTTGAACAAATCCGGTTATAAGGAAGCCCACGATGTTGAATGAGGTGCTGAAGGCCGCACTCCCTTTAGGAGGCTGGGCCAGGACAGAGGAGCGAGATCTGGTCAGAACTAAATCGATTCCATTCCCATTTTCAGAGGGATGAAAACCAAAGTCATTCAGTGTAGTTGATACGGTTACTCTCTTGTATTTAACCATTTTCACATTCATTTAGAAGCAAATGTTCAGGGCAACTTTGTAAGTCTGTAGTACGTAAGTACTAGATCTGCTTAGGCTTCAGGATCAGCCAAAGCCATGGTAGTGCTACCCTTCGCTGGGCGCTCCAGAGATACTGTAATCTCTGTAATCTCAAAGGTAGTCCTTGATTTATAACAGTTCATTTAGTGACCATTTGAAGTTACAATGGCACTGAAAAAAATGACTTGTGACCGATTTTCACACTTGTGACCATTGCAGCATCACTATGGTCACGTGATCGAAATTCAGACGCTTGGCAACTGACTCGTATTTATGACGGTTGCAGTATTCAGTGGTCATGTGACTTTCTGACAAGCAAAGTCCACGGGGAAGCCAGATTCACTTAACAATCAAGTTACTAACTTATCAACTGCAGTGATTCAATTAACAATTGTTGCAAGAAAGGTCATAAAATGGGGCAAAATTCACTTAAGAAATGTCTCACTTTGCAACAAATTTTGGGCTTAATTGTGGTCGTAAGTTGGGGACTATCTTCAGTCATTGACTGAGATAGGTGGCTATAGAAATTGATCAATCAATCAATCAGTCAAATCACCCGGCACAGCCATGTTGGGATAGGCTAGCATAAAAGCATGCATATCCTTTTGTGCAGTTTAACTGCCATCTTAAAGCCTTCTGTTCTTTCCAATATCCATTTCAGTGACTGAATGGTACATTTTGAGTGTTCGGTGGATTGGTGCTCTTCCTCCCCAACCATCATCCTCAACTTGACTGGCTGCAGTTTGGCCCATACATTATGCATCAATCAGCAATATGCAAGTCATTGCTCGTGGGTTCTTGCATCTTCCTTGCAGCGAAGGTGGGAAGTCTCAGGTCTCCCCTTTTCACAATTTAGAGGCCAGGTGCTGATAATAATGTCAGCTCTTGTGGGAGGGAGAAAAGGGGATTGCTCACTCTTGGCATTCCTGAGGCTGGTTAGCTTTAGCCCACTGGTCTGTGTCATCCCCTCCCCAGTTGAAAGGCATTGCGGAGAGGGAGAGGGAGGGAGGGAGGGAGGGATACACACACACACACACACACACACACATATGTATATACAATACACACACACACACACACACACACACACACACACACACTGTTTTCCCCAAAATAAGACATCCCCTGATAATAAGTCCAATCGGGCTTGTGAGTGCATGGCAATAAGGCCAAGCGCTTATTTCAGGGTTCAAAAAAATATAAGACAGGGTCTTATTTTCGGGGAAACACGGTATGTGTGTGTGTGTGTATATATATATATATGTTTTTTGAGGTTTTCGCGGGTATTTGTATGTAGGTCTGTGGTTATTCGGGTTTTCTCCCGCGTGAAGTTGGAGATGTCATTGCAATGATATCTCCAACTTCACGCGGGAGAAAACCCGAATAACCACAGACATATATATATATACACACACACACACACACACACACACACACACACACACACACACACACACACACACACACACACACACACCGAGTCCCATAAGCCGGTTCCCTTTGCATCCCATAAAATGCATTAAAGAGTGCAGTTAGATGGGTGGGTGGTTGATCAGTGCCAACCTGTGCATTTGAGAGCATATTCCCCGGAAAAGCATTTTATAAAAAAGGAAAGCTGTCAGGGGAGGCAGGATTGAGCATTTAGGGCTGTTTTCCTTTGATGATGGAAAGGCAGTTGGCGTATGCTCAGAGAGAATGGAGCAGCACAGCAGCCATTTACCACCTGGAAATGCTAGTGATGCAAAAACTGTTTGGTAAACTATCTGGCTGTGTTTCTCAAAGTTTGACTCCTGGTCTTTTCTTTACTTCAGATTTTTCTTCCCCAACCCAGCTTTCTTAGGAACATTCTTGAGAAATTCCTAGGTTTATCTTCAGTCTGGGAGAAGGACAACAGGCAAAAAGACATAGTGCTAAACTATAACTGGGGATGGCAAACCACTCTGGCTCTGTTCACACAGCTGGCTAGGCTGAATCCTAACAAAACTCTACTATGGCTCAGTAAGTTGCTTGAACCTCTCAGAAGATCTCGGGGTGGGAGGCAGAATAATCTGGAGGAAGGCCATTTAAGGGTTTTAGCATGCCAAACTGGCCCTTTCAGTTTCACTCAGAAGTGAACAGGTAGCAAAGGTGGGAGCAAGGAGCATACAGCTAGTTCTTGACCTGACAACCATTCATTTAGTGACCATTTGAAGTTTGACAGCACTGAAAAAAGTGACTGAAGACCATTTTTCACATGACTGTTGCAGACTAATTAATTATTTTCATTCACTTATTTATTGGTACAAAACCGATACAAGAACGATTAATGGAGCAAGTGTAGAGTGGTTCTAAGGTGTCCGAGTTACACCCAACCTCTTTTGTAATTCCTGCCAATCCACCTCTTGTTCTGGCAGCTTTCATGGAGATCAAGGACTTTTTGGCTCCCTTAACTAGCTACTTCCTGCTGGGACAGGTTGAAGCTTGTTTTGGACAATGGGGGAGAACGATTGAAAAACAGTAATGTGAATATACACTGGCCTACAATGCCTAGATTGATTGCCAAGGATTATCACAGGCAGATATTTTTATAAGCAGACTAGGCTGCCGACTATTTTGTACACCCCCTGATTCGTTCATTCAATATGTGTATTTGGCTGAAATTTATCTAATTTTTTCCAACTGCAATTACCCTTCCATGCCTCTATGCTTCCAAACTTTGAAATGAATTTTTCTAAACAAACAAACAAAAAATGTGGACTTTAGAAGAGTAGCCCAAAACAAAGATGCTACTGAACATTATATACAGGTGTGCGTTATATGAGGAGAAATAGCTTGTAAAAATAGGAGTCCCAGTTACAATTAACCTGGGACTGATTTACAGCTACATCTATGTGAATACCATCCTAACTTCACATGAATATACTTAGCAAACAACGTTAGCAGCCTGGCCAACTTCTAGCGACCTGTTACTAGGGAGTTCCTTATTGCTTCCTGTCAGTTGCACTCTTTGGACCCATCCCTCTGAAAACTGCCAGAAGCAACCCTAACTTGCCTGTCTAATTTGCTAATTTCTTTTACAGGTGATCAGCATTTGATAATCAGAAGGATTGTAGGCCTACCTTTTCCATTTATTTCAAAGTCATCCAGAGCTAACTTCTCCCTGGTGAAAAGCCATGGACTCTAATCTGACTCACATATAATGAAGAGAAATGGCACGATACTTGTTAAAATGGGAGTTAATACAGACATAGGTTCTCTCTCTTGTGAGTTCTTGTTTGCTGTTATCAATTAAAAGTAAATACAAGAGAGTCTGATTAAGTCAGACATGTCCAACCTTTTGGCTTGCCTGGGCTGCATTGAGTGAAGAGGAATTGTCCTGAGCCACATATAAAATATATAATATAGTTAATGTATGTAAATGCACATAATAATGTTAAAAATACCAATAAAGGAGAATATTTGTAGCTCAGGGTTGAAATGAGGGGTCTTTGGTGCTCGCTGAGCTTGGTTGTTTCCTTGCAGATGTTTCATTACTGAGCACTGATGATGTTACACAGTTTGGGTAATGAAACGTCTGCAAGAAAACAACTAAGCTCAGAGAGCACCAAGAACCTCTCAATCGATAAAAGTTTATAATCTTACGGGGCTGCATTACTTGATGCCCAGGGCAGCAGTTGGATGCCTGGGTTAAGCACTTCAGAAAAAAATAGAATAAGCATTAGAAACACAGTGCAAGTCTAGAACAATATGTCCCCTTTATTTATTTAATCAGTGTTTACTTCGCCTTTATTACTTTATAAAAAACTCAAGGCAGCAAGCATACATAATAATCTTTCCTCTTCCTATTTTCCCCACAAACAGTCCTGGGAGGTGAATTTAAAACATTAAACTATATTTTTAGCACAATTTGCTTGAGTAAGCATTGACATGTTGACTACTGATGGTCAATTAGTTCATCCAGCCCAATAGGTTGGTAGAAGAGGGTGCACTATTAGTCTGACATTGAAGCTAAACTAGCTGCTAGAAAAGAAGCTCCTTTCTTTACACTTAAACATATAGCTCCTTATCTCTTCTTCCCTTCTTCCAGTAGTGTAAGCCATACACTTTGCAGCCTAATATCATTTGTGGCAGATGGAACTCTTCACTTTATTTTATGTCCATTCATGCTGGGCTTTAGCAAGGCTCCCTACTTGTCCATCTCACTAATGCATAACTCAGAAGTTGTAATATATGTCCGTGTGCTCTCTATGTTTCATAAAATCCATGCAGACTTGGAGTTTCATGTTGAACATTGAAACTCTCCCTTCCTCTGAAATACAGGGACATAAAACCTATGGAAGGAGAGCTATTGGTTGGGAAGGGGGTAAGACATTTTTACAGATCCTCTACCCCATGTTTTATTGCATGTAATAATATATGCATGGCAGGTCACCCAAGTGTTACAGTCCACAGATTGTGAGCTAATGAACTCCAGACAATTACCCTTGAGAACCTAGTCCTGAGAGTTAATATTTTCCTACAATTTGGCATATTAACTGTAGAATATTGACCTCATCAGGACCACCTTAGCCATGACCCTATCACATCTTATGGAATGGAA
This sequence comes from Thermophis baileyi, assembly GCA_003457575.1. Classification (NCBI taxonomy): domain Eukaryota; kingdom Metazoa; phylum Chordata; class Lepidosauria; order Squamata; family Dipsadidae; genus Thermophis; species Thermophis baileyi. The sequence continues at coordinate 153,608 of QLTV01000558.1, forward strand.
ACAATAAAACTGGGGGAGGAAAATGTCTTTCTAAGCTCCCCTCCCCTCAGTCATGTCATAAAATGAACCTAAATGTCAGAAAGAGAGAGAGAGAGAGAGAGAGAGAGAAACCCCATACTGTCCTGTTGAATGAAAGTTATAATATTGGAAGAGATGCGAAGGAAGAATGGCCTTTGTCTATATTCTTTCTTTCTTTCTTTTTTTTTTCATTTTCTGTGCTACATTAAGAGCTTTCCACCTGTGTAATACTAGTTATGTTCACAGAGTGAGGATTGAGGCCAATGTAATGACCTTTTACATAATAAGCTTGGAACACCTTCCCTTATTAAGAGTTTAGGATAGACATTAGAACAACACATACAGAAAATTATGAGCAGTAGCTATTACGACTTGGCTCAGTGGCAGATCTTAACATGTTAAACTTCTATGACAGTCTTGGTATGTTCCCCCAACATACATGAGTGTAGGTTGCTGTGAAACATGCCTATGTTACAGCCTGAGGCACTGACATTAAAGTAGTCTAGAATTCTTAGGCATGCTCACAGTAGATGTAGAAAGGAAGCCTTAGGTCAAAGCTGCCTACTGAGGACCCAAAAGACCATAGGTTGGGGGAAATTGTTTTGCTGGAAGGTGCTGAGCTAAACTTCTTGTTTTGAGGGTTAGCGTTGAGAAATAATAAGCTCTAGTTCAGGGGCTTCCATGCCTTTCTTCACATAAGATCACAGAATACCAAGACAGGAGCTGGCATCTTGTCTACTGGAAAGTTACGAGGATATTTATATGCTGCCATTTAGGTCAAATTTCCCACAATGCAGGGGGGATTTAATTTTACGTTGTTTCCAAGGAAGCTTAAGCATGCGCGCGCGCGCGCGCGCACACACACACACACACACACACACACACACACACACAGCCTTCTCTTCCCATCTTTTCAGCTTTTTAAAACGGGATGCTATGCTGGGCTTTTCTTTTTGTGCTGTAGTAGTTGTAAGAGATTGAGGTTGCAAGACACTCAGAGTACAGGCAATTTAGTATTTTCTCAGGGGGCCAGCTGAATAACGGCCTAAAAAAAGTGGTGTCTCCATTGAGTTCTGCATGGTGATAGTGGGTGTTGGTGGATCCCGACAACACATACAGAGAAGTAGGGATGAAATAATAGGAGGTGGAAAGGAAGGTCAATCTCCACAGTCTTTGATTTTTCTAGGTGTTTAACATCTCAGTGGCTATCAGGTTTACCTCTGGGCTTACCTGTTAACAGGAAACCTCTGTTGTTAACTTATCTGTTTGGAGAACAGGTAGAATGCAGGATCCTATCTTCCATCCTGCCTCAAGACAGCAGATTTAGGCAAGTGCCTGGACAGAGTTGAGATTGATTGCTGAGCCACAGAAACATAATTAGGCTTCTAATTCAAATTTTTATTATCGGTGATTGTCTCGTGCTCATTTTGGGGGGGTGGGGAGGACAGGGACTTTCCAGATGCCACTCAATTTGTGTGTGACCCTTTCCCTCAAGTATACAGATTTCTTTCACAGCTTTTTAACTGAGTAGAATGCAGTGCATGTTGGGGCTTGTAGTTGCCACCTCGGTACAAAATGCAGGGAGAACTTTGCAACCTGTTCTTTGTGCAGAGAAGCCACTGGACACCCTTCTTGCTGGCCATGGGAGACCGCCAGCCATGCCCTCAGCTGGAACTGGATGCGTCTGTGCCAAGACAAGGGTGACTCCTTGTTCCTGGGATCAGGTGACTTGGCTGCAGCTGTTGCCTGGCCACGCATACTGGCGTCATCGTTGCTTGCTAGATAAGGTTCTACTGTTGACAAGCCTGTTGAGACCAGCCTCTCCGCTTAGGAAGTAGAGCTGTGAGGCAGAGGAAAGACTCGTTGGACATTTGGAAGCATGAACGTCCTTCAATCCAGCCCCCCAATTCTCCATGCTCATTCTTTGGGGAACAAGGCCCGCCTCCTTTCTCCAAGCTGCAGAGCCAGAGTGATGTTCCAAGTAGTCTTACCAGATTAAGAGCGGAGAAACCGGAGTTCTGCTCCCACGGAGCCACCCGGCTCGCAGAGTGACTTCAATATTTGCATAGGTCTGTTGCTGCTCTGCTCTCACCCAACCTGATCTACCTTGTGGATAGTGTTGTTCTGAGCATGAGGGAAAAGGAGGAGAGTGAATCATTTATGCCACTCGGAGCTCCTGAGGGAGAAGGTGGAGATGAACATCTAATGCTTCACTCTCAGCCAGAACTTGTTTGTCACACATTAGGCAGGTCTGGCAGGAAAAAGGCAAGGGTATACCCCCTTGCATCTCTGTAAAAAAAGACACGAGCACTTGCAGTAGAACTATAAAATGACCTTAAATCAAAATGTTGGATTCTTTCTATTCCTTGTATGTCCGCTTCCTGTAACCTTTACACAATTCCAGATTTCCTAGCTAACCTGGGTGTTGCAGTCTCAATACGTCTGCCATGCAAGTTTACATGAATTCAGTAATTAAAGTCAGATCTAACTCTCTGCCTTTCCAAGCTGATGCCCGATGGCGGGGGTGGGGTGGCAGTCCAGTGCATCTGGAGGCACTGAGTCAGCAGAAAGCCTAATCTCTGCCTGTCATTCTTCCAGTGAACTCCCCCCCTTTTTTTTTGCTGATCCCAACTCTCTTCCCCACCAAATTCTCCATACTTTTAAAAGAAATGTGGCATGGTTCCAGCAAGGGCGCAAGAGTTCCTTGATCCCTCAGGGTTATTGGATCACACCCATTACTATGAGCCCTCTTTGAAAAAAAGTTATTTCCCTCCCCTATGCAATCATTCATTCCCAAACATGCACAGTGCTGCCCCCACAGCCTTGCTCTGGAGGGTGGAGGACCACCAGAGCCTGGCGCAGGAAGTGGCGCCTCTAAGGCACTTCCTGGCATGTTAACCCTTTCCTCTCCTTTTCCCTTCAGGGTAGGGAGCACAGTTTCATACTCTTTTAGCCAGTTCCCCCAGTAAATCCGTTTCTTGCAGGAGCGAGATGCCAGGGCCGTGTTTTGCCTGCACATGGAATATCCATTTGCCTGCAATGGTAACTAGGCAAAAGGGAGTCTGTGTAAAAGGACAGAAGAGGCACAAGCTCCCATCAATTGTCATTTCTTTTCTCAAAGTGCGGATCCCTCTCTGCTAAACACTGCTCACAACAATTTAGAAGAAAGATTGCAAAATTCTCTGGGTAGAAATTGCAGTCTGTCAGTCATCAAATGTTGCCATAAAATATATTGGGGACCTTCATGTCTGTATTATAACTTGTTTAAAAAGTTGGAAGCATTCTAAAGTAACTTTGTCTCCCAGTAGAACTTAGTTACAGAAATCCCATGTACTCCCTTTACTTCAATGTTTCCCAACTTTGACAACTTTAAGAGATGTGGACTTCAACATCCCATGGCTGGCTGGGAATCCTGGGAGTCCACATGTCTTAAAGTTGCCAAGGTTGAGAAACGCTGTTCTACTTAAAAGACAGGTAGGAAATATTGGCTACCATCAACCCACAATTCTTCAAGCATGGCCTTGTAATAAAGTCTTGAAGGACTTCATGGAAGGCCAAAAGACGCAACCCTCAACATCTTTTTCAGTTTAGAATGTTGTTAACCCACATCAAGTCAAGGGTTTGATTTCACCAGCTATGGTTTCTTTAGCCAGGGCTTAGTGAAAAAAACACTGCTGGCTGCCTTGCAGGCAGAGTTATCTGTCACCTTGCACAGATGATGGCATCCAGCCTCATAGACTGCTCCAAGCCTAAGCCATAAAAATTGGAAGGTAGTGCATGAGGATGATGTAGACCCATCTGCCCAGATGATGCTTTTCTAGCATAAATGGGCAGGGAAGATGGAGAGAAATGGGCTCTTGAAAAGGAGACTTGCTTTTCCTTCAGCCTTTACCCTGCAAAGCTTTCGCATCGCCACTCTTGAGGTTAGCACAAACCCACCTTCCAGCAGAGGAAGTCACAGCGGTATTCAAAAAGGTCTGGAAACGGAGACAAGAACCGGAAACCACCCTAACTCTAAGAGCCCATGTGGGGGAGCTGGCTTAAGAGGAGTAAATACAAATTGCTGCTTGGAGTAGGAACACAGAGCAACGAGAGTAAGTTTTGTTCGGATCCAAGGCCATTTTGTCCTAGGGAAGAGTTTTTATTTGGAGGTCTTCTCTGCTCTACAAGAACATAATGGGCGATGTTTATTTTTCACCAGGCCAGGAAGAAAAAGTCTTCCTAGCCTAGAATCTATATGCCCTTTTGTAAAAGTAGGCAGAAATCAAGCACAGTGTTTAGTTTTTCTTGGTTGGATTTATCTTGGAAAGGAAGGGGGGGGTGATTAAATTGAGGAGGACATTCTTTGCTCCTGGGTACAAACCGCTGCCTAAGGAGCCCATCACCCCCAGCAGTGCTGTAGTTCCAGGCTGCGATTCTGGGACAGAACAGTCTGTTTTTCTTTTTCCTCAGAAGAGAGAGAGAGAGAGAGAGAGAGAGAGAGAGAGAGAGAGAGAGAGAGGCACTCAGCGTTCAGAGAATAAGCGTGAGTACTTGCTGTGTCACACACAGTGCGTTGGCACTAGGCAGGCGGGTGGGGGGCGAGTGCAGCTGGACCCATCACAGTCTTGATGTTTACTGCTAAAATCTGCATTGCTGGACCTCCTCAGCCTTCCCACCGGGCTGGATTAGGAGGGGATCCAAACAACCCAAGGATTCAAAGCAAGCCTAAGGAGACTTTGCTTTCTGATGAGATCTTCATTTAGTCATGTGAACCTCAGACGGTGCCCATGTCAGCCTGCATTAGTCCAGCTCTGGCATTGTAGAGTGAAATGGGTGGGCATTTAAACTATCAGATTTGATTCTTTGCTCAGTGGAAGAAGCCGAATACAATAAAAGCATTTTTCAGAACTGTCCAGCATCTCCTTTCATAACTGGTTCCGTAATGAAACTGCTCTTATTATTAGGTAATTTATTCTAATATTCAGCCAGAACCTTCTTGTAGTTTAAGGCTGTTATTCTATGTGTAGCAGTCAGGGACAATAGAGAAGAATCTTGGCTGTTTTACAAGCTGCCCTTTTGGATGCCTGAAATGTATTATTATATCTCCCTTAACCTTTCTTTTCAAAGCTAAATATACCCAGTTTCTCAAACTCTCTTTATGGGACTCTATTTTCTGCATCCTGTCCCAGTTTTTCTGACTCCTGGACTTCTGGTGCCCAGTTCTGGTTATAGTTCTCAAGGTGAGATCTAACCAATACAAATGTTGGGAGGAACTATTATCTTCTGCAATTTGGGAAGTATATTTTAGTTTCACAAATGAAATCCAGATTCCAGCATTGTTCTGCTAGGCAGTGCTTTGTCTGGGTGAGGCCTACAGAAATATATGGTTCGGTTATGTTTCAGTCAACACTGCCTAGGTATTTTGAACTTAAGAGGAAGGAAATATGCAATGACCTGGGTCTACAGGAAGGAATAAAACATTTAGGTCAATGATAGGGAGTCAGTGGCCCTCCCGATGTTGCAGAACTATAATTCTCAACTGTTCCAGCTGACATGACCAATGGTGAGGGATACTGGGAGGTGTAGTTAGTCTTCCACTCCTAGCCTGGTTACACTTCCCTTTTGAGTCAGGCTGTGTACAGCAGTTTTGAACAATGAGCCTATCCTAGCCTTTGGGTTTCTTTTTCTTCCTAGCTAGCATTATTCATAAAGAGAACCCATAAGCGTTGTTTCTGTGTCAAGTACAGGAAGTCCTTGGCTTACAACAGTTCATCTAGTGATCATTCAAAGTTACAAAAGCACTGGAAGAAGTGATTTATGACCGTTTTTCACACTTATGACTGTTGCAGTATCTCCATGGTCGCGTGATCAAAATTCAGATGCTTGGCAACTGACTCATATTTATGATGGTTGCAGGGTCCCAGGGATCATGTGATCCCCTTTTGTGACCTTCTGACAAGCAAAGTAAGAGCCGAGGTGGCGCAGTGGTTAGAGTGCAGCACTGCAGGCTACTTCAGCTGACTGCTAGCTGCAGTTCGGCGGTTCAAATCTCACCGGCTCAAGGTTGACTCAGCCTTCCATCCTTCCGAGGTGGGTAAAATGAGGACCTAGATTGTTGGGGGCAATATGCTCTGTGAACCGCTTAGAGAGGGCTGTAAAGCACTATGAAGCGGTATATAAGTCTAAGTGCTATTGCTATTGCTATTGCTAAAGTCAACGGGGAAGCCAGATTCACTGAACAACTGTGTTACAAACGTAACTGCAGTGATTCATTTAACGACTGTGGCAAGAAAAGTCATAAAATGGAGCAAAACTCACTTAACAAATGTCTCAGCAAAGGTGATTTGCAATTGCTGGGAACTAGTCAACATTTCATTGCAACATGCAATCTGAGTTTAGGCAAATCTACCTACTCTAAATTTCACTGAGGTGGCAGCCAAGCTTGCTGTAAGGAAACATGTATGGATGGCCACTTTTTTATTGGAAGAATATAGAGTAAGGAATGTTTTTACTTCAGGAATGGGGATTTTTGGTGTTATTTATGGGACAGACCCTGTTTTTTAGACCCTCATCATCTTAGGACTTGGCCTCTGAGATTTTATGGGACTCTCGAGTAAATGTTCTTTCTTGCTGGATCATTTCTGGGATCCTCCCTTGCAAAGGATGGGTTAGTCTGCCTCCCATTACTTCTTTGCTATTGCAGAGCCCTCCCCCTCTTTCCTAGAAAACTCTGCATACCAAGTCCAACAGTTTTTCCAAACTCAGCCTCTCACACCCAGCCCTTGCCAGTTGGAACAGATCCAATTAACCCCCGAAGCCCTGGAATTGCTTTGTGCTGCTCTATAGGAAAGCTTTGTGGAAGATCTTACAGGACCTCAAAGGGGTCCCTTTGTTCAAATTGGAGCCATTCCATCCAACAAGTGGCCTCCCCAAACACACAGAAGGGGGGGATAAATCACAAATCAAGGACATCCCCCCTTTCTGCTTATTTGACCAGTGCCAAAATCCAGAGAGCAGGCAATTAAAATTTAGCTGCACGCCATAATCGAGTCCAGATTTAGAAACCCACGTGGGTTTGTTTAGGTATAACCAAAACAGATCTTAATTCACATTTTCCTAAAAGTTGTGCCAACCTACATAAGAAATGGCAATGGAATCCCTTAATGTCTTCTCTTTTATTTCTGAGAAAGGCCGATTAGATTAGATTAGATTAGATTAGATTAGATTAGATTAGATTAGATTAGATTAAGACAGGACAGGACAGGACAGGACAGGACAGAAACTTTATTGTCAACTTTAAATGTACACTAATCAGCATACATTAAAATGAAATTTCGTTGCATTCAGCTCTCAAAAGATAACCAGTACTTTTGTACAACTGCAGTACTAACAAATTGGGGACCTCATTGGCAATTTATTGTTTTTTCCAAAAGTGAGGTCGGGGAAGTGGTCCTAGTTAGCACAAGAATCTCAAAGCGCATATAAATCTTGAATATTCCAAGACGTTTTAAAAACAGAGTAGACCAGATGATCTGGACAACTCTCAGTTTGACTAGATTGCTCACCATCAAGAAGTCTATTTTTGGAATGCTTGTTTATTATCACCAAGCTCGTAAATAACTCCGAACCCCAAACCCTTAGGTTTCCTTATGATGAGCACAGGGAGAAAAAAAATGGATATTATAGAGTTTTCAGTAAAGTTGGAATTGTGAGAAACCCAGCTGGATGGTCTTCCCAGCACTGAGGAGAAAAAACTCAAGAGTATCTTCTGAAATCCTCCCAGCAAATAGGAGTGGAAACTCCTCTACTGGGGCTTTTACCTGGTTACCTGTAGATTTATGATTGATAGTATCAAAGGTTGCTTGGGAAACGCATCATCTTCTACCCATGAGTTCAGCTAGCTAGGCCATGGACTTGCCAAATTGCCAAATTGGATTGAGCTTAACATGTGTCATCTGAGATTTCAGGTCCTCTGTTATGCTCAGAAAGTGGTTTGCTGAACATGAAATCCAACCTTGTCAGGCAAATCTTTAAAATTCTCTTTTCCCAGCAGTTGTTCTAGGCATCTCATAAACATGTTAAAATAAATCAGTCCAATTGTTATAATCAGAAGGTGAATTTTGAGGGGATTCTGACCCAGACAGTGACTGGGTTCTTATATTATAAGTTATAATGTGTGGGGGTATTTATTTTTCAGTCTAGCATGTTTTGTAAGCGATTTGCGTATTGTGATTTGCAAATTCACATATGTGAACCTAGACTCTTGCTGCTTCTTTTGTTGTTGTTTGCTTCTTTGGTGAACCTTGGTTAAACAAAACATTGTTCAATGTGGAATGGGAACTTAGCCTGTGAACAGATATGAGTGGCTTCTGTTTTGACAGCACCGTGCACAAAATAGCTTGCTGCATTTTATCCAGTAATCCATGGTTAAGCCAACTGTGCCCAGTGCAGTGTGGGAACTCAGCCTATAAAACAGAGCCCTTGCATTTTCTTGTACAGCTCCTGTGTACAACCCACCTAAACAACCTGTTAATTAGATGAGTCAGAACAGGAGGAGGTGGTGGTAATTCTTACATTGCATTAAATTGATACTTACATGTATTTGTACTTTTGAGTGACCTGAAGAGTACATTGGCAAAGGATTTCAGAAAAGGCAAAAAGCTAAGAGATTACAGAAGGCAAGGAATATTTATCTAGGTGGGGAAAGACTGGGGCTGGTTTGTCACATGGGGCTGAGAAATTACATCTCCCCCAAAATTTCCTTCTTCTGCATTCATTTCAGTTGTCCAGATATTTCCTTGCTGTCTGTCTTGTATAGTTTCCCCAGTGTTTTTGGAACCGGTTTTAAGACCCCGTGAAAAGAATGTCTCCTAACTTTTTTCTAAATATTTTATGTCTTAAGATTCTCCATCCTGGAACTAAAAGTTGCCAAGAATCAAGTAGTACATAAAACACAAATTTTAACCTAAGTAATTTTTCTTGCACTGTTTATTCAATGACAGCTAACAAAAGAAGTGTTTCTCGACCATACAGGCCAGTTATAGCACTTGGCTTTTTTTCACTGATCCTCCCAAATACTTTTTTTTCATTAGAGTCCATTAGGAAGCATTCTTTTGCAGTTTTGTCTAGGTAGTGACAAGAACCTCACCCATTTCTATATCTGTTCCATAGGAAAAATCCACACAACTGGGGATAGTACAACATCTGTTTCACTTGCAGATCATCTCCTCCCCCCTCCTCCTCATAATTAATTTTGGAGTTTTTGACACTTAAGGCAACATTTCTGCTGTTCCTCTTATTTACTTAATCCACAGTGTCTCCAGGTAAGAGACTTTGAGGTGGTGGACAGCATTTAAGAATCCCCTGAGGCCACAATTAATTTTTGCAATTGCATGCCAGGGGTTATAACTTACTATGGATTTATTTAGAATGATTTTAAAAAAAAATCACAGTTGCTGCTTGCAATGGATAAATGCTATGGTTGCACCATGCTTTGGACTACAATGGAGAAATATGCTTTGGAGAGCTGTTGGTATACCCTGTTTCCCCCAAAATAAGACATCCCCTGATAATAAGCCCAATCGGGCTTTTGAGTGCATGGCAATAAGGCCAAGCGCTTATTTCAGGGTTCAAAAAAATATAAGACAGGGTCTTATTTTCGGGGGAACACGGTACCTACTGAATCTGTCAGAAACACTGTCAAGCAGTGGGATCATGGAATTGCTATCATTAAGCTGTGTGATCACCTGCACAAATGGCTCATTGACTCTGAATATACCTTCTTCTTTCATGTTTGAAGTATTGTATGACCTAAGACAGTGTTTCTCAAACTTGGCAACTGTAAGATGTGTGGACTTCAACTCCCAGAATAGCTAGCTGGGGAATTCTGGGAACTGAAGTCCACACATTTTATACACTTGCCAAGTATAGAAATGCTGTTACTGTAGTAGATGACCTGTGGAAGCTATAAGGGACCTGGTTTTCTTTTTCACTTCTTCTCCGGATCTCAAAAGTCATAGTTTGAATCTCAGCTGCTATTATGGATTCACTAAGTAATTGTGATGGCAGGTGCCATTTTCTCAGCCCCTCCCCCTAGCTCCACTTTGCTTGCAGTATGGTGGATAGAAGCTTAGTTCACAGAGTTTACTTAAGCAGTTTGCTTTGTTTTGGCTGAGCCTGTCATGTGAACCCAGCCAGCTGTGTGGTTTATTCAGCAAACTGTTTAAGCATCCTTAGTATCATGGAAGCCCCAGTCAAATTGTCACTTTATAAGATATTTTGTAGTTAATGGAGACAATGCAATTCTGTATAAAGACAATAGCAAAAATGATAACAATGATCATGTAAATGAAATGCTTTGCACCCCATTCAAAACATACATGTTAAATGCTATTGCTTTGGATTCTAAAAGCAAAGTGGTAATCCTGTTTTATAACTGTTCTTAAGTATCTGAAGAGCTGTCAATCAGGAGATTGCTCTTAGCTAATGCTGGAAGATGCTTCCTATTGGTAAGAATAGGAAGACTAGAATAGAATCCACCAAGTATAGAATTGGTGGGACAAATGACCTCAGTAAGGGAAGGCTGGGAGTGTTTCACAAGAAGAAGCTGGAGAGTAGTCTCTCTCCAGGGGCTGGAGGAAGTAGACTCCGAGGAAGGTCTATAGATGGATTTAAGCATGTTTTTCTCCCTTGGATCTGTGCTGGAACATCCATTAAAGCTAAGTGCAGGACAATTCAGAATCACCTGAAAGAAAAATATTTCCATGCTGCTTATATTCAGATATGGAATTTGCTGCCAGCAATAGTGGAAATGCAAGCAAATATGAATGGTTGGTTCATGAAGAAACAGGCTATCAGCAGCTGGTGAATGGTAGGTTGTTTAATACCTCTTGACTCATAGACAGCTTGATCCAGCAACATGATTCTGATGGTGTAATTATCTTTGGGATCACAGGCCTTGTGTTGAGTTGTCCTCCTTTCTGATTCTTTAATATTAGTGGCCAAAGAAAGTAACATCATGTATTTCCATCATTATTGTAAAGTAATAAGAATTATATATGTGCCTTCAGCAATGAATGAAAGACCTTAGCAATAAATAAGTTACTTCAGAATAGAGTAGAATAGAATACTTAGTTGACCACAGAGTTCTCTCTAGTCATATGAGTTGAAGTACAGTATGATTATATATTATTTTCTCTAAACAACCAAACATTTAAAAACAGGCACTTGAAATCAGTAGACAGGCAAATTTGTATTTTGCTTTCCCCCCCCCCCCCAGACAGTGTTTATAAAATACTAATAAGCCCACTCTAAAACTGAAAGCCTTTACTGCCATCTGGGACTAATCTCATGGGGGTAAAAACTAGAGAGAAAAAGCTGTGAATGGACTATTAAAGCATTCTGGTCTTGATGTTTCGAAGGGGAGTGAGAAATGTCACTGCAAGCGTGCAAGAGACTCTTATGCAGGCTTCCTTGGAAGTCAGCATCACGGAGGCCAGCAGACTTATTTTCAAGTAAATGCACATAGGATCTCAGCCTCAGGCTCCCTGGGCAAATTACATTGAGCATATACCAATCCCCCACTGAATTTGGTGGAATACCACTCTGAGTAAACTATGCTCAGGCTTACACTTCTGATTACTGTAGACTTGACTCATGGCATGAAAAATAGTTCTCTAAGAACTGTGGCTGTGTTCTCCATGGCCCATATAAAATGCAAATCCACTTTAGATTGTATTAAAATTAAGGGGAGGGGTTGTCCTGCAAACAGACCAAGCATAAATTAGTAAAGCTGCAAATTCACTGGGGCACAGGAACTGAGCAGAATAACCTTTTCTTCTGTTGTAGGATTTAAAGAAAGACGGTTGTAACAAAGTCAAGGTTATATTTTAAGCCCAGGGCATTTGAGAAAGCCTTCAGCCACCATTGACCAAGAGGACAATCTAGGACAGTGTTTGTCAACCGTGGCAACTTGAAGAGTTGTGGACTTCAACTCCCAGAATTCCCCAGCCAGTTTTGCTGTAGCTTTGATTGCCAAGGTTGAGAAACTGATCTAGGAAGTCCATGTTCTCTCTCTCTGTCTGCTCTTGGGCTATCTCTCTTCTGGAATGTCAGTCAGCTCCTGCCCTCTCTTGCCCATCTCATTCTTGCTTTCAATGGACCCGGTAGCTGTTGCTCCTGGGTGCTGAGGGGGGGGCAGCTCTCACTTCCTTTGGTCTGTTGCTGTCTGGCTACCTGACTCCCTGCAGCTGGAGCAGGCTGAGCGAGCAGGACGTGCTGTTCCACTGTCTGCCTGATGCTCAGCCTGGAAGGGAAGGAGGGGGGGTAGAGGTGGAAATGCTGTGACACTGGGTCACCCACAGCAGCAGAGAGCTACACCACCGCTTTCTCTGCAGAGGAACCAGAGGGAGGGAGGGAGGGAGGGAGGGAGAGAGAGAGAGAGAGAGAGAGAGAGAGAGAGAGAGAGATACTGATACTCTACCCTTTACAGTTGTGCCAAAAAGAGGAAGAAAGATGAACCTGGTGCACATTTTCACCTTCCTCCTCCTCCTCTCTCTCTCTCTCTCCCTCTCCCTCTCCCTCTCTTTTTTCTCTGTCTCTCTCCACAAAATAAAATGCCAAAGTTCTGTTCTTCAAAGTAACATGATTTGTAAATGTAGTTTCAGAGTCAAAATTGTGTTTCTTGGAATTTCCTCTCTTATTCCTCTGTTGTTGACCTAAGAGGCGACCAGTTGCCTATGGCTACTGAAGTTTCCACTGGGCACCTCCTGAACCATCTGTCGGCCTTTCTAATCTGCTTGACTTTTCAATATTGATTTGCTCTTGAAAAAACAAGCTGGCATACCACAGAGTCAAATGACAGCCTCAGGAATTATCTTGATTTGCAAGAATGTTCCAAGCCCAGTAGGCATTCCTGGAAAAGAAAGATGACAAAGGATTGCAGCCCAGAGAGATGGAAAAAGGCATCTCTCCTGGGGGGAGAAAAGGATTTTAAAACATTTATAGTGAGGCTCTTGGCAGACTAGGGAGTAGCAGGGGGCAATTAATCAGTGATTTTCGAGAGCAGTTGGTGTCTGCCAGATTTGTAAATAGGCAACCCCTGACAGTTGTGAGCATGATTCTGACATACAGATAGTCCTTGGCCTTCGACCACAATTGAGTCTAAAATTTGTTGCTAAGCGAGACATTTGTTAGGTTTTGCCCCATTTTATGACCTTTCTTGCCACAGTTGTTAAGTGAATCACTGCAGTTAAGTTAGTAACACAGTTGTTCAGTGAATCTGGCTTCCTCAAATTGTCGGAAGGTCGTAAAAGGTGATCATATGACCCTGGGACAGTGTAACCATCATAAATATGAGTCAGTTGCCAAGCATCTAAATTTTGATCACGTGCTGGGGGGGGGGGGGAAGCAGCCATTGTAAATATGAAAAACGGTCATAAGTCACTTTTTCAGTGCCTTTATGACATTGTCACTAAACAAGTTGTAAGTGGAGGACTATCTGTACTTTAAGAATTGTACTCCAACTCACAAGATTGCTAAACTCTTGCAAGGAATCTGTGCCAGAGAGAAAAAGCAAACATAACCACTTGTCCTGCAGCATCTTTTGATGGGTTTCTTGGGGAATAAGCTTCCATACATTTTAGCACCGCATTTGCAGATTTTCTTCAGAGAAGGCTCTGTGTTTATCCACATTTCTTTGGATGAAATGGAACCTTATGTGGGACTGTCTTAGTTTGCTCTGTGATCCTAAGAGTCTCCCAAGTTGCAGCAAAACACAAAATAACAGATGAAGTGTATTCAGGGGACAAATTCAGCAGAAATATCTCATTGCTATGGTTGAAGCAGTTCAAAAGATCTTGAATGATTTATTGTGCATCCTTTAGAAGTGATTTGCCAATCTCCTTTCCTTCCCACGTATAAAAAGTCCTGCTCAAGAAATCCACCAGACTTTAAAATCCTACTAGATCTTAGTTAATGATACCAGAAGCATCCTGCAGTCTCACACTTTCAGACAGAAAAATGTTCGAGGGAGGATTAGTTTGGGTTCTTTTTATAATACATTCTTGCAAACACTCATAAGCGTGTGTTACACTACAATGCTGTTTATGAAACGACCATCCTTGTTCCCTAAACTGAAGTTCTTGTTTCTTCTTGCATCGGTTGTTTCCTGATAAAACCCTAGATTATTCCTCTCTAGAGAAACACCCAAATAAAGGGAAAACAAAGAACAAATAAAGCTTCATTTAATTTAATTAATGGGAGAGAGTGCCAGACTTTGAATGTGGAGCTGCTAAGGGCTGTGTTATACTTTGGGCTCAAGATATATTTGTCCCAATTAACACCCTGTTGATTCTGCCCCTCCTGCGGGAAGGGGGGGGGGAATCTAAGCCATTATCTATTATGAAAAGCATCTTATTGTTTGAGTTAACATGAGATTGCATTTCAGCTATTTTGCATTAAGATTGGGAAGATCTACTCCTGTTACCCAAACAGAAAGAGCTCTGTCAAAACATGCAGGGTTAATGAAGTATCTGCATTCATTGAGCAGAGAGAGATGCAAAAGGGTAAACTAAAGAAAGATCAGCCCTGCAAGGTAGGAAAGACTAGAAAACTAAAGTCATGCATGCTAATATTAATTTTATTATGCAGTTATAGTCATAGAAACTTCCAAGTCTAAATATGTTTCCCCGCTTCCTCCCTTTCTCTTTGCAAGAACCAGAGAGGGTCTTGCCTGGGACATTTATTCAGATTACAAGTCTGTTCCAGACTCAGGTTTCTTTTTATCTGACTGTTGTCTTGGTTGCAACTCTTCCTCCTGTCCCTCAAGTCATTCCTTCTGCCCATTACATGAACACAGTGCCTCCTAGCATGTGCAGAGTGCCACTGTCTGTCTGTGAGATAATTACTCATGATATGTTTGCAAACAGAATAAGTGAAGAATTAAGTCCCAAAAGGTCAGTGCTCTACTATAATCCAGAGTCACTGAGAGTCAGGCAGCATGTACTTTGATTAAATTATGATTGGTCATATAGTCAGCCAGACTGGATTTGGCATTTTTATCAGCCTATCAAGTCCTTCCCCGGGACCTGAGATAGGTAGATGTTGTTCTTTGATTGTGTTAAAGTATTGTCACAAGTTGTAAGCTGTTCCAATAAAGCTGCCCTTTGCAATTGACTGATAGTGATTTTGCCAATGCATATGGTGTTCAAGTGGTGCTCCAGTTGTTTTGGGATTGCACCCAAAGAGCCTATGAATGTTGGTACTACCTTTCCTTTCTTTTGCAAATTATTATTATTCATCTAGGAATGGTATTAAGCTGGTGGCCTTCAGAAGGAAAGACCTCCTCTCCCCCTTGTGAAAACAGAAGACTTAAAGGCCTCCATGCTTTGAACTGGTTTTCTGTCAGTCTCCACTGAAAATGAGAAGAAGAAATCTTTTGATGATCCTTATTAAATTTTTAAAATCTTGTGGCAGATTAAATGGTGTCAGTTCTTTTTAATTACAGTATGTATCAGTGATGGCGAACCTTTTCAGCACCGAGTGCCCAAACTGGAACGTGTGCGCCGGAGCCCCAGAAACTTGAAGACCAGCTGGCCGGTGCACATGCACGCACCGGAAACCAGAAGAGCAGCTGGCGATGGCGCGTGTGCCCAGAGAGGGCTGTGCATGCCACCTCTGGCACGTGTGCCATAGGTTCGCCATCACGGGTATATATTATCTGAAAAGTTGCAGGGAGTGCAAGGTAAACTAGAAAAATGAACTACTCTGTACTTCAGAACAAATTCAAGTGAACAAATGCTGCTAAGGGAGTATATACCTGACATGTCATGTTTAAGGGGAACAATAAGCCAGGATCAGTTAGAGTGGTTTGCTATCCACGTAACAGGGTCCATGCCTCCAGTCTGCTTTTCATCTTCCTTTGCCCACTGAGATGAATTCTATGACTCGTCTTCCACATTTGAAGGTACTACAGGTAACCCTCAACTTACAAACCACAATTGGCACATAATTTCAGCTGCTAAGCTAAGTGGTTGTTAAATGAGTTGTGCCTTATTTTATGACCTTTTTTGCCATGGTTGTTAAGTGAATCACTAGTTGTTAAGTGAATCACATGGTCATTAAGCAAATTTGTCTTCCCCCATTGACTTTGTTTGTTGGAAGCCAGCTGGGAAAGTTGCAGATGGTGATCTTGTGAACTCAGGACGCTGTAACTGTCGTAGTTACATGCCAGTTGCCAAATACCAGAAGTTTGATTACATGATCGTGGAGAATGCTGTGATGGACATAAGTGTGAGGACCAGTTGTAAGTCACTTTTTTCAGTGCCACTGTAACTTCGGTCACTAAATGAGTGATTTTAAATCAAGGACTACCTGTAACTGTTTGTACCTTGTATACCAGGTTTTCTAAATGAAAATCACTTCTCCGCTTACAATCTTGTTAAAGGTTTGTAAGATTTGCAATTTGTTAAATGTTTAAAAGGCTACCAGTCTCAGATTTAGATAACACACTCAGCCAGTATTCCCCAACCTGGATGTCTAGGAAAAGGAGCTCCCATAGTACCCAATCAGAATAGTCTTTGGGTTTAACAAATCTGTAGAGGTGTACAGAGATGTCCTTGAAGAATAAGTTATGGTAACTGTTGGGAAAACATGAACTTAGCCCTGGAAAATAGGAAGGTGTAAGAAAGAAGTTCAAAATTGCCCCGCCTTGATTGATTCTCTTTGGTATAAGATGGAGGGAGGGAGAGAAACACTTATCAAGTTTTTAAGATTCTGTTATAGCTTTTATCAATAGCGTTCTTGTATTTCCTGTGGTGCCTATTTCCTGACCTGGCTTACTCCTAAAGGTTGACAGAGTCCAAGAAAGATTCTAACTGAGCAGAATTGGCCTCTTGTTCATTTGTTCACTGTGTTTACACAGAGTGGGCTGTCTTGCTCCAGGTTATATTAGAACTACCTAATCTGAATTGAAAAAATCCAAAGAGCCTCTAGATAGCAGCAAATTGCAACTGTTTGCTGCCATCTAGTGGTCATCTGCATTTTTGCAGGCATATGGCAAGGTAGCCTTTTTACCTTTATAAAAATATTTCCTTTTTACCTTTATAAAAGTATTTCCTCTTGTTGCATCTCCTTGTGGCTAAAGGAAAACAAGAGAAGTAGTAATGCAATGGAGATTTTTTTTGAGAGAGAGAGGGGAGGGGTTGAATATGATGCTGTTTGAATACAGAGGTGTAGTCCCTTCATGTTTAGGTCAGCCTCCACCACTTAGTTTAGGAGATAAACATGAAAAATATAACCTGTATCCACCTCAACCCTTGTTTGCTGTTTTTAAATGCCTTTCTTAGAACTAACTAAAAGGCTATAGAAATCCTTTGAATTTAGCAGAACGTTTAGTGTACTGTATCAGATATCTACTTTCCCATCAGTTTCTGTTTCTGCTTTGCATAAGATGTGAGTAACAAAGAGATTAATATTTTTTTTTCAAGTATGCATATCTTTTAACCTTTGGATAATGACCTGGATGGTACTCCTTCAGGCCAGGAAGGGGGAAAGGAAGATTAATTTATTTAACAGCTGCTGGGGGGGGGATTTATGTTACCCCCCCTGCCCTGCCCCCATGCTTGCACAGCTAGCTAAGACTGCCAATTCATTTTGAAACCACTTGTGGGATGCATACACTTGCTTTGTTCTGCAAAACAAGCATTCTTTATCATGATTGGAAGAGTTCTTAAAATTTTTTGGGGTCAACTCAAAAGTTTAGGTTTAATTTAAAAAGAGATGCTTCCCCCATTGATTTTGCTTGCTGGAAGGCCAAGGGGAAGGTTGCAAATGGCGATCACATGACCCTGGGATGCAGCAACCTTTATAAATACTTGCCAAGTGTCCGAATTTTGATCATGTGTCCGTGGAAATGGTGTGATGGTTGTAAGCTCAAGGATGAGTGGTAAGTCACTTTTTTCAATGCTGTTGTAAGTTTGAACGGTCACTAAATGAATGGTTGTAAGTCAAGGACTATCTGTAACGTAAGGCAGCAGTCTCAGTATTATTTTAAAAAAGGGAAGAAGACAGCCTCCCTCAAAAATAGGAAAAATGTATCTTGCCCAAATGTAATATTCCACTGCCTATATGGTGTCATAGGCTTGCAATTAGATCAAACAAACAATTAGGATAGCCCCACTATTACAGCCATCTTCTCCCAAAGGATAAGCGTGATTATCAGCCAAATACATGATGTCCTTTTTCAGAATGTCTCTGCAGCTTTTAAGAGTGGCTTGTCTCATTTAATCATCATTAGGTAAAGCTTGTCCATCTCAAGGAGATAAACATGATCATCCATTAACATTCAAAGTTAGTGGGGGATTAAGGAAGAGGAGCTGGTTTTATTTAAAATAAAAATTGACAACTTCACCAGGGGCAAAAGCATTACTACTCTGGGTGTGGGGGAGGTAGACTCAGAGAATACTTCAAACTTTTACATTCTGAAGTGTAGGGCTGGCATCCCTGTCCTCAATATGGGGTACTTACCATAGTTTTTGTGGGTTTATAGTAGTTGTGGTCCTACACCTCAGACAGGCACCAAGATGGCAAATCTGTACTGTATAGTATAACTGGGAAAATTCTCAGAAATGATCAGTTTCTTCTCTCCTCTGCTGCAGTGTAAGTATTCATATGTAGAGTCCTTGGTGTTCTCTGAGTTTGATTGTTTGTTTGCAGATGTTTCACTATCCAACTAGGTATCATCAGTGGACACTGATGATGTTACCTAGTTGGGTAACAAAACAAATGTCTGCATACAAACAGCTAAGCTCAAAGATAACCAAGAACTCCACAATTCAACCCTGAGTTACATTTATTCTCTACAGTACTACTGGAGGTGTTTATATCTTCAGTTCCTCTTTCCCCCTCTTTTTCATGAACTGTTTATAGTGGAAAAGGGTCTCTGTAGCTTCCTATGAAAAAACTGGAAGGGTCTCCCTGTGGACCTTGGTGCTCCACTCATGTCACCCCTTTGTCCTACCAGGGTGACCCCTAATTGCCCCCCTCTGCTCTTGCTGTGTTCTCTGCCCTTCCCTTTCACACATTGCATGTGTGTTTGTGTATTCCCCTTCTTGGCACACCATCCCACACTGCACTGCAAAAACAACAGCCTTTTTCTTTCTTTAAATGTACAGAAGAGCAGTTAGAAGACTTGTGGCCAGTCCCAGATGAGGCAATGGCTTTGTCTGAGGGAAGTGGGGTTTTCAACCGACAGTTGGAAGCTGTCAGATTGTATGTTTTGGTTAGCTGAGAAATGAATCTATTTTCCTCCTCCTCCCTTGCCAGTTTCCTCCCCACAAGCAAAACTTTCTTTCAAGCTGCTATCAGAAGTTTTATGGGGAAGGGCCCTACCTTCTTCAGCCCCCCCTCCCCCCAGTCATCCGCAAGCATTGACCTTCAGTTCGCAAAATCTCTAGCCTTGCTGGTTAGAGATTATGGGAACTGAAGGCCAGCATATCTGCAGGGCAATGTTTTTGAAAAAACCACATGAGATTTAAGTGCTTTCTCCCCCCCCCCCACCCCACATATCTAAGTGAGAATCTTTTTCTTTTCTGTCTGACACTCTGCCATCTTTTAGTAGCTAATTCATTTTGGGGTTAAGCATGGTTTCCTTCTGAAGAAGCTGTCCCAGTTAATAAAGTTTGTGTGTGTGTGTGCGTGCGTGTGTGTGTTCATTGTTCAGAGTCTCTTAGCAATATATAGAGCAGAGGATCTGTACAGGAACAGGAGGAGAAGGATATCTTTAGTTACAGCAAATCTTATTTTCTTACGCTCAGCGTGCTCTGATTAGGATGCAGCAAGATAAATAAATAACCAATAGCTTTTGAAATAGTTAATAAGAACAATAAAGGATCACCAGTAATGGGAAGAGAAAGCCAGAAGTGTAAACCATTCCAGAAGCAAAATGTGTCCTTGTTTAAACCGGTTGTCCCAGCTGATCAGAGGTATACAGGCAAAGGAGGATGGCCTGCTTGCTGTCACCTAACACAGAAATGCCCCTTTTTGTTTCTTCTACCTGTCCTTGTTGAAAAGTATACTGGCAAGTAGTACTTTACGGCAGCAGTGGGCAACGATGGCCCTTTTATGACCTGTGGACTTCAACTCCCAGAATTCCTGAGCCAGCATGAACAAGGATGGCTGCATTTGCATTCTACTGAACATATATTTTCCAAAATAATGTCCTTGAGATGTGTGAACCTCATGGACATGAAGGACTGGGGAAAATGGGCCATGTGGTATGCTGGGGCTTTCTTCTTCTTTTTCTGTGGGTCTTCCCCACCCAGCCATTATTCCCTGAAATGATTACTAAGAAGTATGCAATAGGAAGAATTATAGGAAGACTGTTTTAAAGTCCAACCTTGGCAACTTTAAGACTTGTGGACTTCCAGAATTCCAGAGCCACCATGGTTAGTTAAAGTCATAAAGGGGCCACAATTGCCCTGTCCTGCTTTATGGCATGTTGCCAAGGCTTATGTGTGCCCTTATGGATGGTAACACCGATCTAGGAAACTGCAGTCATGTCAAACAGGCATCTACCATCCTTGTAGCATCAGTACAGGATTGCAGTTCAGTGGATTAGCTACATTAAAGGGTACAAGTACAATACAAGTAATAGCACTATAGCAATAGCACTTAGACTTATATACTGCTTCATAACGCTTTACAGCCCTCTCTAAGCAGTTTACAACATCCCTTTATGGCCCCCAAAAATCTGGGCCCTCATTTTACCAACCTTGGAAGGATGGAAGGCCGAGTCAACCTTGAGCCAGTCAGGATCGAACCTCTGGCGGTTAACATAATTAGCTTGCAATACTGCATTCTAACCACTGCGCCACCACGGCTCCTGTAATCCTGAATTTATGACCACAATTGGGACCAGAGTTTTCATTGCTAAGCAAGGTGGTTGCTAAGCGAATCATGCCTGATTTTATCTTTTTTTGCTACAGTTGTTAAGTGAATCACTGCAGTTAAGTGAATTGCACGGTCGTTAAGTGAATCCAGCTTCCCCGTTGACTTTGCTGGTCAGAAGCCAACTGAGATGGTC
This sequence comes from Thermophis baileyi, assembly GCA_003457575.1. Lineage (NCBI taxonomy): Eukaryota > Metazoa > Chordata > Lepidosauria > Squamata > Dipsadidae > Thermophis > Thermophis baileyi. The sequence continues at coordinate 174,690 of QLTV01000558.1, forward strand.
ACAAATATCAATCACATGACCCCGGGACACTATAACCATCATAAATACATGCCTGTTGCCAAATTTTGATCACGTGACTGTGGGAATGCTGTGATGGTTGTAAGTCTGAGGACCAGTCATAAGTCACTTAGTGCTGTTGTAACTTCAAACGGTTGCTAAACCAATGGTTGTAATTTGAGGACTACTTGTACTTCTCGACAAGCACCATGGTCCTTGTTCCACCAGGCACACTAATGCTGTTAAAATTAATAGAAATATCTGTTCTCCATATTAGTGGAGACAGCATCCAGGAATGGGTTAACTCCATCTGTAATCCAATAGGACTGAGTCTGCAAATTGAGATGACACGCCTTTTCCACCTGTGTCTCCCGCTTTATAGACTCAGTCTTCTCTTGGACTAGATGTGTTTTACTGAATGCTTATCCACAAATTAGTTCTTGCAAGATCGCAGCGGCTCTCAGCTTAGGCTGATTGAGCTGCTCTCTTTCTTTCTGGCATGAAGGGCTTTGCCTGATCCCACCGAAGGCCGCGTGAGCAGCGGTTAGACTGTCGGCTGACAGATCTAACAGGGCAGCGCTCACGAGCTTGTCTCCGAAACGCTGACCCTTGGGCGCAATATCAGAAGCCTGTTGGCCTGATCGCACAGGAGCTGCCAGATGGCAGCGAGTTTGAGGCAGCGCGCATGAGTCTAGCTCCACAGCGCTAGCTGGGACAGAAAAGAGGAAACTGCGCCTTGGACACCGGGAGGCATTTTAGCCCCTGCCCGCATTCCGGGCATGCTAATTAACGCTCGGGCTCAGCAGCGATTGTTGTGGCAGGGCCCATTAGGGTGAGACTGTGTGCATCAGCATTTTCAAAATGGCGGACGCCATGGCCGAGGATGCTGCCATCATGGCGGGAGCCCCAGCCCCTTCCTCATCGGGCAGCAATAACAATGCAGGCCCATCCAGGACCCAATCCTCCAAGAGGAGGGCTTCCACTGAGCCCCGCTCCAGCAAGTCCCACAAGGCCTAGAGCTGCAGAGAGGGAGGCCAAACAAAGCCATAGAGAGAGTAATTGCCAAAGCCCAGAAAGCTTCAGCCAAGAGGGCAAGCGGTCCCCAGATGGGTCAACCAGCCTGCGCCCTTTCTCCTGCATCTCAGCAGTTGGGGCCACCTGATATTCCTGGAGCACTTCAGGCATCAGCATGGTCTCCAGATGATACTATGGAGCAGCCTTTGACCTTGCCCGCAACAATGAGTCATTCTTCGGCTCCATGCCAGCCCCTAGGGGCCACGTGCCCACCTGGGACCAACCTCCTCCTCAGAGGTCTTCCTCGGCTGAGGCGACCTTCACTCCTACCACTGCAGGCCTTCGCTCGGATGAGCAGTCAGAGCCTATAATTCTGGCCAGCATGGGAGCTTTGATTTCCGAGGCCATTAAACAGGGAATTGCAGCCAGTTTACAACAGAGGGCTACTCCGGGGTTAGATCACCCCAGAGCCCATGGGCATCAGCAGGGGCACCTTTCCTTAGGGGAGGCCTTTCCCCCTCATTAGCAGGACTATTTCCCGGCCTCTTCCAGCCAGGAATCCTTGTCAGGAGAAGAAGGACAACGAGAATTTGATTTGTCCAATTATGAAGGCCTTACACCTGATCAGCCTGCCTTTGTAGGCCTCTTTTGACCTCAGCTTTTTAGATCATTACTCTTCAAAGCAAAAAATACAACTCACCTGGGTTCCAACCAGGCACCTCCTGATGCAGCTTCAGGGTTGGCTGATCCTACAGATCCGCTATTTGCAGAGCCAACCATTGAGGCGGAGGAGATTCCAGCCCCTAAGCTTTTCCTAGACATAGTGCAGAGACAGTAGGCCTCTCCCGGGACAGGTCCCAATCCCAGTGGGTCCAATAGATGTTTTTATAATGTGGGACCAGAACTATCCAAGGCCCTTCAGGTCCCAACAGTGGATGCCTCAGTGGTTGTCCTGGATTGTCCTCATCCTCCATAGTCACAGGGGCCCAGAGGAGGCTCTCAGACCCAAGGAAAAAAGGGCAGAGCAATTGTTGGTTAAGGCCCACCAGGCGGATGCCTGGGCTGTTAAGGCCTCCACAGCGGCCTCTTTCTTCAATAAAGCTTCACTGCTCTGGCTGCGACAGCTGCAGGACAGGATTCCAGACGATGACACGAGGTCCCACCAGGATCTAAACAAAATAATGGCGGCTATGGAATTCTCTGCAGACGCCACACTTAACGCGGCTCGATTCGCGGCAAAAGCCATTGGATCGTCTGTGGCCTCCAGACACCTATTGTGGCTCTGCCAGTGGCAAACCAATGCTAGAAACAAATGGCGCCTGGCATCAGCCCCGTTTTCCGGGGACAGATTGGGGAATCCCTGGAACCCATTTTAGTTGAGTCCAGGGACAAATGCAAGATTTTGCCGTCCATGTCCTGGAGAGCATAATCCCGCCCGGCCCCTTATTTTTGTTCCTTGCCCTTTCGAGGATCGGATAGCGGCCTTGGGCTGCCGCGCTACTAAAGGCCCTTTCCTCCCCGGCAAGGGCAGCAACAGGACAGACAGGTCAGACAGGGACAAAGGTACACAAAAGATCCTTCCAGGGTGGGAGGAGTTTCCCTTTCTACACTCGCAATGACTGCTCGTCCAGTCCTCCCATCGGGGGCCGCCTGGCATTCTTTGCCAGCCAGTGGGAGGAGACCACCTCGGATGCCTGGGTCAGGGAGACAGTAAGGTCGGGCCTCTCCCTAGAGTTCCTATCCATCCCCCCAAGGTTCTTCATCCGTTGTCCAGTTTCAAAGGATTGGGAAAAACAGTTCCTCATGGAATCGGCCATAAACATCTTTTGGATATTCGGGCTATCCAACCAGTTCCGGGGGAGCAGTGAGGACAGGGATTTTATTCCCTTCTGTTCCTCGTACAGAAGACCTCGGGGGGCTGGAGGGCAATTCTAGACCTCAAGACTCTGAACCGTCACATTGTTTATTGACGGTTCAAAATGCAGTCACTCCAGACTATCTTGGAGAGCGTCAGAAAGGGCGACTTCCTCACATAAGTGGATCTGACGGAGGCGTACCTTCACGTCCCCATCTTTCCTGCCCACAGGCAGTATCTCTGCTTCCACTATGTGGGGAAGCATTATCAGTACCGAGCTTTACCGTTTGGCCTATCCTCCGCCCCCAGGGTGTTCACCAAATTGATGGCCGCATTGGCGGGGCATCTACAAACCCTACCCATAAGGATCCAGTTCTATCTGGACGACATACTTATTCAGTCCGCCTCAGAAACCCAGGCGAGAAAGGACCTAGATACCACGCTACAGGCCCATGGCTTTTCAATAAACAGGGCCAAAGTCATCTGAGCCTGACGACACGGCTACTTCATTTGGGGGCAGTCATCAACACGGTGGAATCCAAAGTATATCTTTCCCAGGAGCGCCAGTCCAGCTTGAGGGAACTGGCAGTATGAGTCAGGAGAAAACGCAAAGTTCCTCTTCTCCTTCTCTCCCAACTCCTGGGAAAGATGGTGTCGTGCATTTCCATCACCCCATGGGCTCGTCTCCAGTGGTTCCTCCTCCCGTATCAGAGAGACGGCAGCAGCAGCTCACAGACAAGAGTACAGGTACCTCCAGAGGTGATTCTCTCTACAATGGTGGGCTTCCGATGCCATCGCCAAGGGGCTGCCTGTTTCGAGAACCAGATCGCCTGATCCTGACTACTGACGCCAGCCTTTTCGGCTGGGGAGCTCACCTTCAATCCCACATGGCCCAGGGACAGTGGACTCAGGAAGACCTGAGACACAATATCAATTGGTTAGAGCTCCAGGTGATCCACTTGGCTCTCAGAAGGTTCCAGGATGTGGTCTCGGGACGAGACATCTTGGTCTTGACAGACAATGTTGCCGCCAAGGCCCATATCAACCGCCTGGGAGGGACCCATTCCAGGGCTCTCATGTCGGAGGCTTCGCAGCTGGGCCTCTGGGCGGAGACTCATATGTGGTCCATATGGGCGGTGCACATATTGGGAGTGGCAAACGTGCAGGTGGACTGGCTCAGTCGAGCATCAGTTGACCACACGGAGTGACGCCTGCACCCGTCCCTGTTCCGGGACATCACGGACCGTTTCAGCCTCACGACAGTCGACCTGTTTGCCACCCAGGACAACTGTCAACTCCCATGGTTCTTCGCCAGATTTCCGACTCCAGCAGCAGAAGGAGTAGATGCGTTACGCAGTCTGTGGCCTTTGGGATTGCTGTATGCCTTCCCTCCTCTTCCTCTCATTCCAAAGGTCATCAGGAAACTGTTGGAGGGGGCGGAGCTTCTACTCCTGGCTCCCCACTGGCCCAGACGTCCTTGGTTCGCGGATCTCGTGAATCTATCCATGGCTCGACCCTGGAGGATCCTCAGAACAAGGTGTACCTCAGCCAGGGGGCGTTGGTCCATCCGGACCCTCAGGTGGTTCCAACTGACCACCTGGCGCTTGAGCGGTGCCTTCTGAGTGGGGACAATCTTTCCTCCAGGGTCATCAAGATGATCCAGGCCCCACGCAGAGCCTTGACCAACAGGATTTACAACGCCATGTGGCGGGCCTTTTGTGCGTGGTGTGACAAAGTGGGATTTATCCCCATGGATGTTTCCATTGCCCAGGTCCTGGAATTTCTTCAGGACGGGCTAGACAATGGAGTATCACCTAACACGATCCGGAGGCAGGTGGCAGCCCTGTCCTCCATTTTGACATGCGGATCCAGAGATTCACTCTCCCAGCATCCCGTAGTCCGCCAGTTTCTCAGGGGAGCAACTAATCTTCGACCGCCCGTAGTGCATAGGTTCCCTACATGGGATTTGTCGAAGGTCCTCAACTCCCTTGCCCAAAGTCCCTTTGAGCCTCTGAGGGAAGCTAGTCTGCACTACCTTACATATAAGGTGGCATTTCTAGTGGCCATCACATCTGCCCGGAGAATTTCAGAGCTGGTGGCTCTATCAATATGATCAGACCTTTGTTCCACTCCAACAGGGTGGTCCTGAGACTAGACCCAACCTTCATTCCCAAGGTCAACACTTGGTTTCACAGGGCCCAGGAACTTGTTCTCCCGAACATCTGCCCTGAGCCGGCCCATCGATTGGAACACAGGTGGCATACCTTGGATGTCCGGAGGGCCCTCCGAATATATGTCAAACGCACCTCATCCTTGCAGAGGACGGAGTCCCTACTTGTCTCCTTCCAGCCAGCCATGTTGGGCAACAGGGTCACCTCCTCCACCATAGGGAGGTGGATTAGGGCGTGTATCGCCAAGGCCTACGAGATCCAGGCCTTGCCACTACCGAGACGTATCACCGCCCATTCTACTAGGAGTGCGGCTACCACTGCAGCATGGGCGACGCAAGCTTCCATCGAGGAGGTCTGTCGAGCGGCTACCTGGTCCTCTCCATCCCCCTTTATCCGCCATTATAAGTTGACACTTTTGCCTTGACTGAGGCGGCCTTCGGCAGACGGATTCTTCAGAGTGTCCACACAGGACTGGGGACTTCGGACCAGGCCGCGCCCTCCCAATAGGACAGCCAGCTTTGGTATGTACCATTCCTGGATGCTGTCTCCACTAATATGGAGAAGGGGCGTTGGTCTTACCTGATACACTCCTTCTCATTGACGTGGAGACAGCATCCAGCCCCACCTGGATTTGCATCCGGTCCTGGGTCCACGAGGGCACACGGCTACAATATTGATCAACACGCAAGTCTGCATCAACGCCTTCGTCAAAAAGCAGGAGACACAAGCAGAAGAGGCGTGTCATCTCAATCTGCAGACTCAGTCCTATTGGATTACAGATGGAGTTAACCCATTCTTGGATGCTGTCTCCACGTCAACAAGAAGGAGCGTATCAGGTAAGACCAACGCCCTTCTATGTGGATTTATATTTTTCCCTAACCATCAACCTGTTAAAAGGCAGTCCTAAACAGAACTGGCTGAAGTGGAATCACTACAGAAGAAATTGTTTGTTCCAGACCTTCTTAAGAATTGTGTCCCCCTCCTTCCCCCCCCACAACTGATCTTTGATTTACACGCAATGGGACATCAGTGGGAGCTGATCAGTGTGTCAGTGAGACTCCCTCAGCCAAAAAAGTCCTACAGCCTTACCTTGCTCTAAAAGCAGTGAGAAATCTTTTATCCAGAATGTGTCTGTTCTATTCTTTCTACCTTCTGCTCCACAACATCATGATCCCTCTTTTTGGGGGAGGCTGTTTTTGTTCCTTTCCTCTCAAGATGAAAAAGCCAGTAAAGAAAATGACTGAATAAAAAACCAAAATACCCTAGGGGAAAGAGAATTGATGTTCTCACACATAATGTGTGATCTTAGGGAGACATGCAAATTATTTAAGTAGCCAAGTTCCATGTGTTTCCTCAATAACTCATCCATCAAAATTTGACTTTAATATGACTTTATCAGTTTGAAGTTATATCTCATGTTCTTTATTTTTGCTTAATATTGAAAACATTGCCCTCTAAAAGCTTATTCACACAGTTTAGTGGCGTGGTGGTTAGAATGCAGTATTGCAGGCTGATTCTGCGGACTTCCAGCAGTTCGATCCTGACCGGCTCAAGATTGACTCAGCCTTCTATCCTTCCGAGGTCGGTAAAACGAGGACCCAGATTGTTGGGGGCAATATGCTGACTCTGTAAACTGCTTAGAGAGGGCTGTAAAGCACTGTGAAGCGGTATATAAGTCTAAGTGCTATTGCTATTGCTATTCTGCATGGGATGAGTAATGGGAAGAATGGGGGGGGGATTTCTCTCCCTAAATTTTACTTTACTCTTGAAGAGCAGGGTGGGGGGGGTTGGGGAGGAGGGACTGGAAATAGGGTTTCCCATGGTTCCTCCCCAAAGCTAATTAAGGAGTTAATTAGATCTGCCTGGGCATGTTTGCTTTACTATTCTTACTATGTCATTCCCACTATCTAGACAATCTGGGAGGTTGGGGAAAAAAACAGCAGAAGAAAGAGATGCCTGTTTCCTAGAGTCTGGTCAAGGATATTGGGTTTACTAATTCTCCTCCTCTTCCTCCTCCTCCTCCTCCTCCTCGTCGCTCC
>QLTV01000558.1:181996-205028 GCA_003457575.1 Thermophis baileyi
TCCCAACAAGTCTCTTCTCTCTTTCTTAACATATTAAACAACTCTTAGTTACCTATGTAAAGGTAAGGGTTCTTATATCCCGTAAAACCACTATTTTATCCTGACCTACCACCCCCACCCCCTGAATGTTGGGGCAGCTCTCTTTCTGCAGCCATACAGACTTTGCTTCACAAGGTGCTCTAACTCATGGGTGGTTTACAAACAGCTTGTTGTCTACACCCAAATGTCTAGGTTTGCACCTTAGCTTGCACATGCTAAGTCATAATCAGACCAAACTGACCCCGTGAAGGCTGGGCATGTTGTGTGAACTTAGCTGCTATTTTTAATGATAGAACAGACAACTTGTGGTCCTCTGGAGGTTTCTGCTCCCAAGTTCCCTCACCAGCGACCATGTTATTTAGCCAGCACTGTTGGAGATTCAGTTCAGCATCATCTACGTATGGAAAACAGGTTGCAAATTTTGACTGTTGAGAGGATAAAACTGCTTTTCGTGGTCTCCCTCCCCTGAATAGTATCTTCTTCTGTTTGGTGTGATAACAAGGAATGTGTTGGCACTTTCAGGTTCCAAGGGCCAGATAGATGCTCAGGTAGAGTGATGGATGTGCATTCTTGAGTGGGTCCGGAAGCTGTGGGCAACACAGAGTTAATCTGGTGTAACTAGGCCAGCTCGACAGCTTGCTCCTGCCAGGACCTTGTTTTGCCATATCTGGGCAGTACGCCAAGTTCCTTCTGGCCGCTGTATAAAGTTGACGTAGTCAGAGCCAAAAGCCTCTGCTAAACAACTGGGGCCACTTCCCCTCAGGAAAACTAAGGGGGAGAGCCACAGACAAATCATTGTGGAAGAGAAGACACGAGAGGTGTGCACTTGGTTTCTACCTGCGCGGCCTAGAAATTAAACATGGCATCTTGGAAAGGGGTGGGGAGACATTTGCTGCTTCAGAACAAAAGAGCTCAAAGTCGTTGGGTTGACTGGGTGCCAGCTCTGCCACCCACTCCTGGCCTTGACTCTGTTGGAGGAGAAGAGGGTATCTGAGGACACAAGGGGAACCAGGGAGGGAGGCCCTATCATCAAGGCCAAGAGAGCACATGTTTTGAGAGAGGAGCTCTGTATATTGGCATGTCTCTTGAGCAGTCAGCTCCACCCAGCCACCTTGGTTTGGAGAAGTTGCCACTTGAGGGGTCAGTCATAAATTATAAGCAAAGGTGTTGACCTTGGAGGAGGTAAAGCTTAAGTATCTTCATTTGGGCATTTTGGCCTGGTCTCCACCTTCCTCAGTCCCACTTTCTTTGCAAGTGTGTTGAGAAGATAAAACGGATGGGGGGAGAAGGCTCACCCTCTGGACTACAACAAAAGACATGGTTTGGCTACTTCATGCACCCAATTGCTTGTCTGGAACCCTGGGTAGATGCTGCCCATTGTTCACCACAGTGTTTTCCAACCTGGACAGCTTCCAGAAATATGGGTATGGACCTCAAGTCCCAGAATTTCCCACCAGCATGGGAATCGCAGAAGGCCACATCTCTGGAAGCTTCCCAGGTTGGGAAATACTGTGCATAATTCTAGGACGGACAATCTGATTTCGAATAAGAAACTTCCTGTGTTTCTGTGCAGCTGCTAACGTCTTGCTTCCTGCCTGCTTCCCTTTAGTCTATCTGCTGCTGTGACATCTGAGAGGCAGTGACCGGTCTCCCTGTGTGGCCTTGGATCCTGCACCCAGCCCCTTCACCTCCCTGTAGCCAATGACCCCCATGAACCCAATGAAACCATCGCTCCCTCCCACCCCGCATGGGTGAGTATGATACAGCTCACCTCCTCTATCAGCTTTACACATGCCTCTTTTCATCTGACCCTGGAGGTTTGCTGTTTGGCAACTCTTGTAATGTGGGCACAGGGCTCAGCATCCTGATCTCTTTCCTTTTGTTAATGCCTCCAGCCCTGAGGGTTGCAAAAAGGCTGGAAATACAATGGAACCCTTGGGTGGAATGCAGAGTTTCCCATCCCTGAGTGAGCAGCAATTCTTGTTTCCCATTTGGAAGTTACCACCTAATAAAAGGAAGGGGGTACATGCCGTCCTCAAATTTCAGCCACAATTGGAACCGGAATTGCTGTCGTTAAGCAGTTGTGCCCAATTTTACAGTTAAGTGAATCACTGCAGCTGTTAAATCAATCATGCAGTTGTTAAGCGAATCTAGCTCCCCCCCCTTTGACTTTGCTTGTTGGAAGTCAGCTGATAAAGTCGCCAATGTTGATCACGTGACCCTGGGACGCTTCAACTATCGTAAATACACGTCAGTTGCCAAGCACCTAAATTTTGGTCACATGACTCTGGGAGGGCTGCAGTGGTTGTAAGAGGACTGGTTGAAGTCATTGTAACTTCACGCAGTGGCTAAATGAAGGGTTGTAAGTTGAGGACTACCTGCAAGGTGCACTTTCAATTGGCCTTTAAGGAGATTAGCAGTGTCATAGTGTAGGGATAAACCAGAATCCGTTGCAGTTCCTTGAATTTTGGGGTGAGGGAATGGCTAGTTTAAGCTGCATACTTAAAGGTAGTGAAAGAAGGTGACCATAAAATGGGCAGATGGCAAAATAAGGTGTGGAGGGGTGCTGCTTATCTCCTAGGATCTGCCCCACCCTTACTTATGAATCCTAAGGCTCCTCTCCTCCGTAGGGTTTAGGGGCTGCACTGTAGTAAGCCTGTAAGTGCACAGAGCAAGAGTCACCAGGTTCTGGAAAACACACATCCCATCAAAACTGCAGCTTTCCCCTACAATTTTGCTGTCTTCCTCCTGCCTGGAATTTGCTGAAAACAGAGGCTTCATTTTATGATCATGACCTATAACTATCTAGCAATCCTATTTTTTTTAAATTTGCTCAGGATGGCTTGCTTGCTGTTTCCTCATATCCAGTTGCAAATACCACCCCCGTTTCCCCCTGTGCCCCTTCTCTAATCACTTCCCCAGAGGTTCCTAATTGTTGACATGGCACATCAGCCGTGTGTTGTTTTCCTTTCCTTTCTAGTGATGGTTCATATGCCTACGAGTCAGTTCCTTGGCAACAGAATACCAGTCAGCCTGCAGGATCTCTCTCGGTGGTAACCACTGTTTGGGGCGTCAGCAACACATCCCAAAGCCAGGTACCCTTTGCAGCCTTCAAAGCGGGGTGGAGAGAGGATGGTGGGTGGATGGATGGATGGGGAGTGGATACGGGGCACCCAGTTCAACCCCCTGTCAAATTTTGCTAAAGTAAGACCCTGGAGCAGATGTCCCTAGGCCATTCTTTTCTACAGGGGGTGAATCAGAGAATTGATTTTCACTTAAAATTATATTTGAGCTGCCCTTAAAAGTCCCCTTTCAAGCTTCATGCAACTCTGTGCAGCAATACATGGAAACAACAATATCAAACTAGCAATTATCACTAAAGCCCAGAAATACAATTCATGAAAAACTCGACTGAGAAAAAGGTGAGTTTTCACAACCCAAGTCGTCTTTCTTTCCAGTGGAGGTATTCCCCCCCCCATAAACATCCTTTTCCCCAAAAAGGCACCTTCAGTCATGCAGGTAAAGAGGAGGGCAGTGAAAGGGACTTCCCCATCTCTGCTGAAAAAGGGACTAGAAACGAGTCATCTACATGACAAAATTCCCAGTGGACCCTTCTGCCACCCCTGTTCCAGTTTGATCCATGAGATTTCACATTAGCAGAGAGAGCTGGTAGATAATCACACAAAGGCCTTTCCCTGCCAAGCCCCACCCCACTCCAATTCCTGATACAAAACAGGTTAAAAAAAAGTTTACTTCCAAGTCTAGTACCAGTCTTTCCACATAAATGTTTTATTTTTGTTTATCTAAAACTCATCATCTAGCTGGAGGTCTATCATCTGGTACATTTCAATCTTCAACTGTTTTGCAAGGAATGAGGCCATACTATGCAAAGTGAAAGTTTCCAAAGGAAGTAGCTATGTTAATTTGTTACAGTAAAGGAAAACGACACAGAGAGGCATTTAGCATTTTAGACTAATTAGTTTTCACAATTTCATTTTGGTAAAGCCAGAAGCTCAATCCACAAAACAAACTGAAAACATTTGTGGCTTAAGAGGAGATAAAATTATTTGTTTATAAAAGTGAGCTTAAAGGCGAGCAAGCAATATGTAAAATGAGCCACGTGTAATTCCAGCTCTGTACCCTGCAAATTTTACCATTTAAATTAATAACACAATTCTAAGCATTCCCTCCACGTTCAATAGGTCTCCTTCACACTTAAAAGCAGTTAAAATTGCCACCGTGAATGTGCTTTCCTGGGAAATGAGTTTCTTAAAATTCATTTGGAACGTGTGTCTGAAAAGGCCTGAGTTGAATGTTGATTCAACATCGTTCATTAAATGTATATTATACTTTTCCTCCAGGAACATAAAGCTGCATTTTATAGCTCTTCTTTCCATTTTTCCTACAACAAGGCTGTGAAGTAGGCTAGTTGTGGGATAATGTCTGGGCTAAAGTCCTGCAGTGAAGTGAGAATGGACTTCATTGGGCTTAACCCAACACCTTGATATATATTACTCTGATTCTTTTTCTGACATCTGCTGGTGAGATATTAGATTGACCAGGAATTACCAAACATTCTCAACCCAAGTCTCATCTGATGAGGAAGAGATATTGGACTTTTCACAAGCAACACAACAGCCTCTTTCAGCTTTGAGGCCTTGCAGGGAGGAAAAAGTCTTCACATGTTTGCTTTCGTTTGGTCTCTTTAAATGGAATTGGATCTCAGAATTACCTGAGTCTCATCTGATTTCAAATGAAAGGAATTCAGAGAAATAACATTTGTAAAAATCAAAGTGATATAAATTAAGGTGTTGGGTTAAGCCCAATGAAATCCTGAAAAAAGTCAGGAAGCACAACCTTCCTGACAGCCTTTCTAGTTGTTTTCTGGGTTCCTCTCTTCACTGATATTTAACTTAACAATAGCAGATATTTGTTATTTACTCCAGATTAAATAGCCTGAGCAATTCCAAAGTTTGAGGTTTGGAAGACACATTGGCAGCAGGTATCCGGCTAGGATGGGCCATCCCTAATTTTTCTTTGTCCTATAAATTTTATGTAGTTTTTAAAAGCTCAAAGAAGCTCCCTGTTTCCCATTCCCCATTCCCCCATACACATCATACTTTTAGGGCCTGAATTTACTTAGTCTACAAAGAAATGAAAGAGAAATCCAGTTGACCTCTAATGCTTTTTGCAGCAAGTTGCTGAGATTCTCTAAGAAAAAGAATTGTTAGTCATCCTCATATATCTGGGTGTTGATAGATGCATTGTGCAGAGGAAGCTGCTAGGACTGGATGTAAACTCAGTTCTGATACAAAAGAAATTTCTGGACTTAGAGCGTGTGTGGAAACACCTGATTCTTTAACTGTCTGGATTCGGATCTCCTATCTCATCCATCTTCACATCTTGCTGGACCACAAGTAGATCCTTGCATTGCTGATCTAGTTGAACTCTCTCTCCTCCCTTGATCTTTTGCAGGTTTTTGGAAACCCCATGGGTCCTGGAGGAAACACCGCTGGCAATCCCATGATGTCCAGCGTGGCCAGCAGTGGCTCTGGCATGAACTCACCACAATTTATGGGACAGCAGCCTTTCCCTGAGGGTTCCACAGGCAAAGGTTACGGGCAACCTGGGATGTACAGTCGCAATTCATACCCTGGAGGGCCAGGCTTCACCACAAGGTAGGTCTTGGCTGGCAAGTTGGATCAGCAGATGTGGCGCCTTTGATGGGAAATTATTAACAAATTGTTAATTTGTTGAAACAATCACAGTGAGTAGAAGTCACACATGGGTTACACAACAGTGAATTGCTCACAAGTAAATATATGACCTCCATATCATGATGTCCTGCTAGGATTTCACCTGGTTGATTGTTCTTGGAATTACTAGTGTGCAATCAACTAAACAAGTGATTGTGCATTGAACCAGGAGAGGTGGTTCATTGGTGGCATTTTTCTCTGCCCATGGTGGTTTTCACTGAGCTGTTGATTACCCATTTGTGTTTTATTCCTTTGTTTGGTGCTCACTTCAAAACTGATGGTGGTCTTGAAGGCAGTAAATTTGGTTATAATCTGAAAAGATAAAAGTCTCTAGCAAACAAACTGAAAGAGGCTTCTCAGAAGGTTGTCTGTGCACGTCTACAAGTGAGAGAGATCTCCCACTTGTAGGGAAGTTTCTCATATCTCATCCTCTCTCCTGCATGGAGACCTTAGCTCCAGTCAGCATTTTTCAACATCAGCAGTTTAGTTAAATCAGGGGGCAGTGCTATGCCTGCCTAGGAATTAATCCTCCTCAACAATGCAGCTTATTTTTGAACAAAATTATATAGCAGTCCATTGTTGATTAAACATTCACCCATTTAATGATTGTCATATCTGGGGCTCAGAAGGAACTTCTCCCTGCTTCTCTCACTCATATCTGGCAAAAGATGGCCGCCTTAAGAGTTCAGCTCATTGGAGCCACACGCTCCTTATTTGAGTTTTCTCATTTTACATTGCTAAGCTGCTCTGTCTCAGTAAAGCCAGAGAATGAAATTCCCGATTGCTTTTCAGAATTTAATATTCTCCACTGCACATGCTCAATGACTGCCTAACCCTGTCTATAAAAGCTGTTCTACCCTAAAGACAGAGGTCTTGTGGTGTTCTGGAAATAAGTTCTAGCCTTCATAATTTGACAAACATACCTGTAGTGCAGCCTTCAAAAATTACTTTTGATGCATCCTGGTTACATCATAGACTTGGCTGAAAGACTCCTGGAGGACACGCCATTCCATGCAGTTCCAAGTACAGTGGTACCTTGGTATTCATCGTTAATTGGTTCTGGGAGGCACGATGAGTACTAAAAATGATGAGGGCTAAACAAACCACGTGACTAATATGTGACCCCTTGTTTCGGCTGGAAAGAATAGCGAGTCGTGAGGTAGCCGACACCAACAGCTTCCAGCTTGTGCACCAAGAACCAAACAAACAACAAGTATTGGGACAAAATTTTTGCACCAAAATGCATCAAGTACCAAATTTGACAACTTTTAGAAGAGTCGAGTACTAAGGTACCCCTGTATTTGTTTTCCTCTGGCTTGTTGGTGTGATTTCTGACAGACCATGAATTCACAGAGCTTAGGGGCAGAGCATAGGGGAGCGCTAAGGTTAAGCAAATTGACGGTCCTTTGGAGGAGTGGGTTGCAGAAATATTTCCTGCGATTTGTAAACCAGAGTTTGTGTGGCTAAGCAAACCATGGGTTAGTGGGAATCCATTCTGAGAATCTCCCCAGCTACCCACCTCTGTCCATTCTCTGTCTCTTGGGGGGAAAAGGTCATTTTCTTCTTTCCCTGGAATCCTAAAATAGTTACTACATTCCTTCTTTAACGTTTCCATATAATTAGTGAATCAACCCCATGTGCCGTGAGAGGAGGAGAGTCACCAGAGAGATAGGAAGAGATGAGTTTGTGAGTAATTGCACCCAGAGTCAGCCCCTTTCTGCTATGCCTGTTGCCAAGTCAGTGGGGGAAAGGGTGTGTAAGTGTGATGGCCATCTCATAGTCACAGGTCTGGTTGCCTAATCGCCCAGACATTCTACTTGTACATCGTCATCTTTCCTCGCCTTCAGTGGGCATCTCGGCTCCTTCCACTGCATGGAAGCTGAAGATACAATGGGAATTCTTACTGCATCTCCAAAACATTTTACCAAGACATAGAAACCCAGCCTGCCATTAGCATCTGAGGAATTGGATTTGGCAACCAGCATCTGGGAGCCTAGAAAGAAGCATGCTTTCTCTGTCTCTCCCTTTTTAATGTTGAGCATCCCACATCTTAATTATATTTCTTGATTTCCTGTGATCTTTTACTTGCCCCATGCATGCATGCATACCTGTCCAACCACATTGCAAAACAACAAAAGAAGTTATCCCAATGTTTGCAGTTATAATTTGGACAGGAATCTCAGAAGCTGAGAGCAATGTAGTTTATGACCAATAGTATTTGAGATTAAAATATTCATAGCCAGTGCCTTTAAAAAACAGGACGCAATGCTAGCCCTTCTCTCTGTTCCATTCACGTTTCCTAAATGTCATGATTCCTGTACTTGTTTTTCCTCCATTTAACAGCAGTTCTGAGATCCCTTAATTTAGGGGTCCCCAACCCCCGGTCTGTGGACCAGCCGGTCTGCAGCATGCCAGCAACCAGGCCGTGCAAACAAGCAAAGCCCCATCCACAGGATGCAGGCAGCATGCAAACCCACGCCCCCTCTGGACCACGGAAAAATCTTTCTCCATGGAACCAGTCCCTGGTGACCAAAAGGTTGGGGGGCACTGCCTTAATTCGTCCTGGAGTTCCAGCCATTTGACACCACGGTCTGTGCAAATGAGAGTCTAAGGACTTCCAACACTAGATTGTGGCCATCATTAGAGTGTACAGAACATATGCCACCTGGCTATAAACCCTGTCTTTTCTCCAGTTATGCAGGGAGCCCAAATGGCCCAGGGGGAATGGGCATTCCTTCTCATACTGGGAGACCCCCGGCAGACTTCACCCAAGCAGCCGCTGCAGCCGCTGTAGCAGCTGCCGCTGCCACAGCCACGGCCACGGCCACAGCCACAGTTGCTGCCTTGCAAGAAAAGCAGAGCCAGGAGCTGAGTCAGTATGGAGCGGTAAGCTAAGCATGTTTGTTTAATGTGGGATAAGAGTGATGGAAAGTGCTAACCAGATGGCGGAAGAGACGCATGATGGGAGAGATGTGCCATCTATTTATACTTTGTGATACAAATCCAAGAGGCAGAATTATGAAGCATTCAGTAGCACCTACCCAAAGATGGTGCCACTTCAGAAAGTCAAGGAATCACATGCAGCCAGTCCACAAGTTACAGGTTATCTACTCCTGGAATACCGGATGAAGATACACTCTCTCCTCCTCTTTCTGTTCTCTGGCCAGAATATGGGTTGAAGTCAAAGAATGAAATTGTGTGAATAATACAGGGCAGCAGGGCTGTGTGTTTTTTGGAAGTAACTGAGGAGTTCCTATCACCATGAACAATGAACAGAATAAGAGTTGGAAGAGACCTTGGACCCCCTGCTCAAGCAAGAGACTAGGTATACCATTCCAGACAAGTGATTGTCCAGTCTCTTCTTTAAAGCTTACAATGATGGCGCAGCCACAACTTTAGAAGGCAAATTATGAGGTAGATTTCTTCTCTTTTGCTGCAGAGAAAGACACAGGGGTGAAAGCCATGGAGACAGGAATTATGTAGAAGGAAATTTCATTTGACATATCCATAGAGAGGTGTTCAGTCGAGAGATGATATTCCCTCTCATGCTTAGAAATCAGGTCTTTCTGGTCATCTGCAAGGAAGCCGGGATCACAGCATTCTATAATGTTGATCAAGATGACCTTCAAACTTTCTATATGGTTCCCTGTGAACATCTGAAACTGGCTGCACTGTTCAAGTGTCAACTCTTCCAGTTCATTGTTTATTTTGATCGCTAACTACACTACATCCCAAAATATTTCTCCTTGGCTTTTATTTGGCCTTTCTCTTCCTTTACTGAAGTGCCAGAGATCTTTTGTGTACAAGTAGACACAGTGTCATTCTTTGGATCTAGCCTTCAGCAGCAGCTTTAGGGTATGGACTGTGCACATAACAGGAAGACAACCGGTGGTCCATCAAAGCTAGCATAGCCGATGTAGAAAAACAATAAAATCTGGTAGTCAGAATATACAAAGAAGGGAGGGGTCATTAGCTTTTTGGCCCCAAATCTACGCATCAAAATGAGGGGTCTGATAGTTGTTCACTGAGAAATGAGCACAGTCAACTTTACAAGGTCTTAGAGTTGAAATAATTGTGAGCCAAAGTGAGGAACCTGCAAATGAGACTGCTATGGCTTACAGTTGATGTGCCATTTCGTGTCTGTCTAGTGCTGAAATGCCAGCTGAATTGAATAGAAACATTAGAATTGTGACTACTGTAACATCCAGCATGGTGTAGTTGATCCTACAAACCCATTTCCCTAAGATCTGGCTTTGTGTTGAATCCTATTTAACTTCTTCCCCTTTTCTTTTTCTGGAGATGGGTGCCGGGCAGCCTTTCAACAATCAATTCCTCCCTCATTCGGGGCCTCGAGGACCAACTGTACCTCCCGGGATGAATCCAGCCAACATGTTGAATGCCTCCGGGATGTCACCCATGAACATGAACACAGCAAGGACTCCTGCAATGAGCGCCCTGTACGCTGGGCAGAGGATGACACAGCATGGCTACCCTACTCCACCACAAGGCCAGCAGATACCCCGGCAAAATGTCAAGAGAACTTATTCCAGCGAGGTGTGTATCAAAGGTGGAAGGGTTTTGGAGCTCAAGCTTTGGAGCCTTAGGTTACAACCTGTGTCCTTTGCCAAGGAGTGTCAGTCTTCCCCATCTGAGTGTCATTCCATTGTGCTGCAGCTATAATTCTAGAATTTCCAACCAACATGACCTTTGGGATCTGGGCATATAATTCCAGTATGCCAAGTGTGAGAGGACAGGAGCGATGGTTGTGTTTGAGAAAGTAAAATAGCTGAAGCAGCCTAAGACAAATAGAAGAGTTATTCACAAAAAAGTAGTGAAGGAATAGGAATTACACTAGAATTAAGGAAGAGTGATGTAGTAAACAGTGAGTACTAGCTTTTGAGTACTTGTGGGTGGGTTGCCTAGAGACCAGGTCACAGAGCGCAGACTTTGCAGAAACTAGTCAACATCCTACATCCAACTACAAGGGCTCAGTCTAAGGAAAAGGAAAGGATAAAGCAGAAACAGGAAGGGAAGGAACCTGGGATTCTTCCTACCCAAAATTATAGTAGTCCTCGATTTACAACAGTTCATTTAGTGACTGTTCAAGGTTACAACGGCAC
Organism: Thermophis baileyi; assembly: GCA_003457575.1. NCBI lineage: Eukaryota > Metazoa > Chordata > Lepidosauria > Squamata > Dipsadidae > Thermophis > Thermophis baileyi. Next base: position 192,912 of record QLTV01000558.1, read on the forward strand.
TGAAAAAAGTGACTTATGACCATTTTTCACAGTTACGACCTTTGCAGCATCCCCATGGTCATGTGATCAAAATTCAGACGCTTGGAAACTGACTCATATTTACGACAGCTGCTGTGTCCCAGGGTCATGTGATCCCCTTTTGCGACCTTCTGGCAAGCAAAATCAATGGGGAAGCCAGATTCACTTAACAACCATGTTATTAACTTAACAACTGCAGTGATTCACTTAACAACTGTGACAAGAAAGGTCGTAAAATGAGGCAAAACTCACTTAACAAATGTCTCACTTAACAACAGAAATGTTGGGCTCACTTGTTGTTGTAAGTTGAGGGCTACTTGTACTCCTAGTTTTGGAGCTCACTAACCTGGGCTCCAACCATAAAAGAATCCGTGACATCAGGATAGCATGAGGTGATGAAATTATTGCAAGAGATAAACCGAAAGAGCCAATCTCAGGAAAGTATATTAGAATTATTAAGTATGTTGGGCATTCTGGGCTCCCTCCTGAAATATTGATAACTGCCAATTTCCTGGGCCTGAAGATTTCATCCAGGCTTAAAATGAGTGAAATAGAGCCTAGCAATTAACATTCTCGATCTGATCTGGATGCCTACAATTAGGAAACTTGTTAGTCTCTTAACTGGCTGAAATGGTGCCCTTGCTGAGTCGTTTAGTCTCACTGACAGTACCCTGAGACAAGATGGCAGAGACCACACCTGCCACCCTCCAATCAAATCTAGAAAAGAAATTAACGCCAGGAGACCGTCCCAAGTAAGATGTGGGGGCATCCAGCAGAGTTCCCCATAACCTTTCAGCACAGAGGTGAGCCATTTGCAAGCTACCCAGGGCCCCCCACCCCACCCCAGCATTTCTCTAAGGCTCCCAGAGCCAGGGAAGATTGGGTGGGACAAACATTTTTCCAGGGTTTGATGGGTTATGGGGCCAGTGGATAGCAGAGACATAAGACACCCTTAAAACACTCCCAGTTGATTTTTCCAGGAGATGTCTAAACTCACTGAAATCTTGATGTACTACTTGTTAATCCCTTCCTCAATTTATTACTTTAAAAGCAGTTTATAGATTTAGGCAACATCATTGTATGTGGCTATCACTCAGCTGCCTTTTTTTCTGGATCTCTTCCAGGGTTATCCAGGACAACAATATATACAAGGTGGCCAGTATCCCTCTCAAGCCGGACAGTACGCCACGAATGTGCCTCAACCATCTGCTCCATCCCCCTCCTATCCTGGTCACCGGTTGCCACTGCAACAGGGAGTGAGCCATTATCTCTCTGCCTCCAGTACTAGCGGCCCATACTATAAGGTACTCCGTTGCTATGGTAACAGCTGTACCAGATTCTCAGTGAAGGTGAAAGAGACCTACAGACATTCATTCTGTAAGGAGAGAAAGCAGATTCCTAATGGAATGATGAATGCATCAAGAGAGCATCTCCCTAAGGAAGGAGGGAGATATCTGTATTTCCACTGGTTTTTCACTATTATTCTGGTGATTTTGTAAGGAAAGCCTCCTCCAACCTGGGTGGTCTTCAGATGTGGGATCTTCAGCTCCCAAAATTCTGGGAAATGATCATGGAGAATTCTAAAGCGGGAAACCCACAATCCCGAAAATAGTCAGTTGGAGAAAGAGTGGCTTTAAGGTTCTAATAAAATATTCTGTTCTAATCTTCAGCTAGCAGTCATAAGAACAACTCTTCCCAACCAGAGTCAGTGCAGGTTGATTGAATAATTTCTCAGGGCAGAAGAAAATGTTCTCTCAAGGTTATAGAGTAAGCCAGCAATAAAGGGAAAAAAAAAAATTGTTTCTTGGGACTTAATCCAATGCAGCCAATTGTGCCTGGGGAAACTGGATCTAGATCCTTTTTCTGTTAGTTCACTTAACCCCATCTCACACCTCTTGAATCTTCAAGTTGTGCTGAAGTATAATTTAAGGTTGTTGTTTTTTGTCTGGTTTACTGCACTGTATGAATCTAGTCTTTGTCATTTGTAAACCTTGGTTGCAGTTTAGTTCAACCATCCTCAGTCTGGCTCTCTTTCAAATAGATTTGATTTCCCTTCTCCAAATCCGTAGCCAGCATAGTCTTTCAGTAGAAAAGCTGCATCCCTCTGCAGAAGACCCTGTTGGGCAAGGCTATCTTTCCATACTGTGCGAGCCCAACTAAGGTACACATTGGTGTATTGTATAAATGCAGATGAATGGATGTTTCTTTAGTACAGTCTCAGGCCAACAATATAAAATAGCCTACAAGAACAATAATGCTATAGTATATACTATACAGGTAGTCCTTTACTTACAACTATTCGTTTAGTGACTGAAGTTACAATGGCACTAAAAAAAAAAGTTACTTAAAACAGGTCGTCACAGTTACAACCATCACATCCTCCCACAGTCACATGATCAAAATTCAGGCACTTGGCAATCCGCATATGTTTACAATGGTTATTTGCAATCTTCCCAGTTGTTTTTTGAGCAAAGTGGATGGGGGAAGCCAGATTCATTTAGAGGCCATTTCATTCGCTTAACCCTGCAGTGATTCGCTTAAAACTCACAGCAAAAAGGTTTTAAAATTGAGTGCAACTCACTAAATAGCCTTGCTTAGCAGTGGAAATTCTGGCCTCAATTGTGGTCATAAGTTGAGGACTACCTGTAATAAGAAAAAGAGTTACATAAACATAATATGGGTGGAAGGACTTTAAATCAGGCCTGAGACAAAATTCTACAATTGTTAGGCAATTCCAAGGTGCTGAGATGTTTAGCTGGCTGCATGCTCCACTCTCCCCTTTGTTAGGGACTTGATTCAACTTGTTTGCTGTCCAGTATTCAACATTTAAAAAGCATACAACTTGTAGAATTGGCTCCTAACAATAGTTCATGCACAGCAAACTCTTTGGAGAGAGATTTCAAGTCAGCAGTTCAATGCAGCTAAGCCCTCTTTTGGGCTGAAGAAAATTGATCGAAAAATTACTAGCAGGGTCAGCCCCTAGTATAACATGAGAATTCAGCAATCTTCGGTTTGTCATTGCTCGCTCTTGGGATAAAATGAGACCGTAGAATTATGACCTGCTCAGTATCCTTTGGAGCAGCATTTCTCAACCTTGGCACCTTTAAGATATGTGGACTTCACCTCCCATGCTGGCTGGGGAATCCTGGGAGTTGAAGTCCATACATCTTAAAGTTGCGAAAGTTGAGAAGCACTGCTTTGGAATCAAGGTGGGATGGAACTGGATTGATGGATAACTCCTGCCTTGGGAATCAGGGCCCAGATTACTCTAGTAACAAATGTTTTCGACTTTTCTCTTTTTAGCCTACTGATCAGTTCAATGGTCAAAATGCCAATTTTAATGGTGGCAACTTCAATACCTATGGACAAGCTACTATGAATGGGGTGAGTTCTATTGTTTGCTCCTCATGAGGCTTTCTAAGGTATTTGGCAATGTTGTATTTGGCAATAATGTAGAGCCGTGGTGGCACAGTGGTTAGAATGCAGTATTGCAGGCTAACTCTGCTGACTGCCAGCAGTTCGATCCTGATGGGGCTTGAGGCTGACTCGGCCTTCCATCCTTCCGGTAAAATGATGACCCAGATAGTGGGGACAATATGCTGATTCTGTAAACTGTTTAGAGAGGGCTGTAAAGCACTGTGGAGCATTAAGTAAGTGCTATTGCTATTGTTAGATGCCAGGTGTTATCTTTCTGCTGTATTTCCACAACTTCTGAAGGCAAGCTGTTCCACTGGTTGATTGTTCTTACTATCAGGAAATTTTTCCTTAGTTCCAGGTTGCTTCTCTCTTTAATCAGTTTCCATCCATTGCTTCTTGTCCTGCCTTCTGGTGCTTTGAAAAATAGGTTGACCCCCTCTTCTTTGTGGCAGTCCCTCAAATATTGGAACACTTGCTATCGTGTCACCCCTAGTCCTTCTTTTCACTAGGCTAGACAGACCCAATTCCTGCAACTGTTCTTCCTATGTTTTAGCCTCCAGGTCCCCATCTTTGGGGGGCTGGAGATCTTCTTTACCAATCTTCTCTGCATTCCAGGATGGCTTATCCATATGTTTTACATAGATTCACAAAGTTCTTCCACCTAGAACATACCTTCACACCTTTCCTCATTCATCCATTTCTCTTTCCTTTTACACACAAAGCACAACATCCTGGTCTTCATTGGGTTCATTTTTCTTGTTAATTAAACAGAATTGAAGCAAATGGTGCATCATGTAAGCAAGACTTTGACTTTGTGTATTTTTATATTAGCTTAGAACTACCATCAACCTCTTGCTGGGTTCATTTCTTGACTGACATCTTTTCCATTCTTATCCCACTTTAAAAAAAACGGAGAAACACTTCTGATAACTGAGTTAAAGAAAGGGGGTAATGTGTTAACAAGAAGTTGCTCTCTCTCTTGCATCTTTTTGCAAGTTATTTTTTGTCCATTTTTAATACTTTTCTCCTGTGTCATCTCAAGGGGTTAGCTCCTATTCCCTATTATGGGTCAGAGTTGCCCTTTTCACTCAAAAAGAATAATGTTATATTTTAACTTCCAAGAGCCTCCCCTTGGTGTGGCCAAAGTTGGGTGTATTTTTTTTCCTAACTGTTTTTAACTGGGGAAAATGGACATTTGGGGGAAAGTTGAAATATATGCAGCAAGGGAGATAGTTTTCACATGGTAAAAAGCACAGCCTGATACCAGATTTTGCAGTCCCCAAAATAAGATACAGGTGTAAACTGTCTCTCTCATCTACAAGAGAGTAGTTTCTAGTGCTTTTCATAAAGTAGGAGAGAGAAAAGGCAAGACGTTGCACATTGATTGAAGTATAAATAGAACTCTTATTTGGTACACAGAGATCACAATGTGATCGACAGTAAATCAGGAAGTCTTGCATCTTTATGTCCTTGTTTACCCACTGCCAGTTCAGCTTGAGAAGGCTGACATGCAGTATTTTTTAAGGCGGTCTATAAAGATAAAAGGAAATGGTTGCTTCTGTAAAACAATTGGCCCATTCATAGGTGGCTGAGGACTAGCAAAAAATGAGAACAGGCCAACCACCAGACTACGGCCGAAAAGTCCAAAATAGGAAACCAGCCATGGAAAAACAGACTAGATTCTGCTCACTGTTGTGAGTGAATGAAACACTGCCTTGATTTTGCATTGAGAGTTACATTATTTGACTAGTCCTTGCATGCACGATTGTAAGGGTTTGATACTTTAAAGCAGGGGTGTCCAACCTTGGCAACTTTAAGACCTGTGGACTTCAACTCCTGGCTAGGGAATTCTGGGAGCTGGAGTCCACAAGTCTTAAAGTTGCCAAGGTTGGACACCCCTGCTTTAAACAGTCTTCCTATAATTCTTCCTATTGCATAATTCTAAGTACAGGTAGTCCTCGGCTTACAACAGTTCATTTAGTGACTCTTCAAATTTACAATGAGACTGAAAAAAGTGACCTTATGACCATTTTTCACATTTACGACCGTTGCAGCATCCCCACGGTCACGTGATCAAAATTCAAATTTTTGGCAGCTGATTCATATTTATGACGGTCGCAGTGTCCCAGGGTCATGTGATCCCCTTTTGTGACCTTCTGACAAGCAAGGTCAATGGTGAAGCCAGATTCACTTAACAACCGTGTTACTAACTTAACAACAAATGTCTTAGCAACATAAATGTTGGGCTCAATTGTGGTCATAAGTCGAGGACTATTTGTAATCATTTTGGGCAATAATGGCTGGGTGGGGGAGACCCACAGACAAAAGAGGTGAGGAAGCCTCGGCACAAGGACCTGCCAGTTTTCCCCACTCCTTTGTGTCCATGAGGTTAACGCATCTCAAGGATGCTAGTTTGGAAAATATGCACTCAGTAGAATGTAAATGCAGTCATCTTTTTCCTGGTTCAATATTCAGAGGACTTTCAATTTGTACTCCACTGTGTAAAGTTTGGGATTGTTTTTACTAGAAGGTGGGCTGAAGCTTCATAAGAGTTGATAACGTCTGAGTTATAATTCTGTTCTCTTTTTAGCCGGGAAGATCTATGCCTGGCTATCCAAGCTCTCCCTTACCTGGTAACCCCACACCTCCGATGACCCCTGGAAGTAATATCCCTCCCTATATGTCCCCAGGACAGGATGTGAAGTCACCATTCCTTCCAGACATCAAACCCAATATCAATTCTTTGCATCCTTCTCCATCTGGTAAGCCTTAGACGCTGAGAAAGTCCTTCCAATCTGGCTGATTTATGGCTTCTCCCAGCTAAAGAGGGTATGAGACATCATTTAGTAATGACAGTTCACTGGTTAATTGGTTTACTCATTTACAATATTTGTAGATCATCTCAGTTGTGAGACTTGGGGTAGTACACAATAAGGTAGGAAAACCAACATAGCATTCAAGTGGCAAAGCTTTTCTTGACTGTACCACTCCGCTTTGCAAAACTCACATTTTTTTTTTAGCAAGAAAAATTCATTCTGGACGTCTCCCTCATTATTTTTTTTAAGGAGCAAGGCACCTTTCCCCAAAAGGTATTTGAAAAATGAGGCACCCACTTCACACAGGTGTGTCTGTACACCTCAATGCATTCCCCCCCCCCGGCAACTCAAATTGGTTGAGTCCTGGAGAAACTTCCCCTCTGGATTCTACATATTGGCTGGGCTCTGGACCGTGATGTGAATTTGGGACTACTTGCAGAGCAATGGAATTTTGGGGGTCAGGCGTGTTCCGTGGCAGTTAAGGAATGGCAGTTTGGTGCTGGGGAAAAAAAATCTTGAGAGACTTCCTTAACTTGCAGTGGGAATAGAAAGAAGAGGGAGTGGCAAAATCCGTTTCCCAAATGCTTGCAAAATTCAACAGAATTAGGGGGAGGAAAGGAAATGACAGCCCTGGTGGAGTCAAGGCAGAAGCCAGGCCTCTTCTTCACACCACCTGCAGCACTTTCCCACCTGGCTGCCCCTTGCCATGCCCCACAGCCCAGACAATCTCTTACTATGTCCCCTGTTGCTGGGTCAGCCTGGCTCCCTCCACGCCTACCTTGGCTCCTCTGCCCCAGATCCTCCCTGCACCTATGGCTGTGCACCTTCCACTCATGATCAGCCCACTCTCTTTCCTTGTCCCACCAGGAAACCCTTGTGATGAGTTGCGTTTGACCTTCCCTGTACGGGATGGGGTAGTGTTGGAGCCTTTCCGCCTCCAGCACAACTTGGCGGTCAGCAACCATGTCTTCCAGCTCAGGGACTCTGTTTACAAGACTCTGATGCTCAGGTGAGACCTATGATGATTTTCCTAAGTTCATGCTATTAAGTAAACGTATCACCTTGTTCCTTCTCTAACCTAGAATTGGCTTCTGCCGCCCTGATCGTTAAGTATAGGCAGCTTTTGAAAGATGGTCGAAAGCTGAATCCAGAACACTGCATGGTTCTTTTTTTTAGTGGTGAGCTGGGAGCAGAGGATAAACATAGAAATACAAATAATAATAATAATAAACTAGAACTTACTCCATCATTGCTTTTGAGCCCACATTGGAACAAAGCAAAAGAGCAAAGCTCTAAACGGTGTTATTTGCCTCCTAACTCCACCAGTCCTGAAAACCAGAAAAGATTCTTTGAACGGGACCTATTTATGATCTCAAGTCCATCTTTCTGTACAATAGCACATTTCCCCCCTGTTGTTTCTACAGCCTTGGTCCATATCTTCTTTCTGAAATAGCGCAGGAGAACTCCGAGAATCATCCAGTTCGCCTTCAGGTGGAATATTTTAATTGGCTGTTTTTGCAAAAAGCAGCAACAGGTTCTGCTTTATTCTGAGTCTCTGGGCTGTACCTGGCAATCACTTGAACTCTGTGAGATGCTCTTTCGCAGATAGATGAAAGTTCTGGGAAAAGATGAAAATATTCTGGAGAAAAATAACAACAATACAAGTGAGGTTATTCAAAGATTTGCTTTGAAAGCTGAGAAACAGTGGAGGAAAAGCAGTAGAGAATCAAAGGGAAAACAGTAGTAGCTATCAACTAGTTGTTAACTGCTTCATTTCAGTTTATTTGTTAAATTTATGTCCTGTCCATCTCTCTACCAAGTGACTCTGTTTCAGTTATCATTAAGGAAGGTGTTTGGATATTATCCTGCTGATTTTAGTGCAATAATTACTTCAGATAACTAGTTGACAGGTCTGTTTGAGAGAGACTTTCCAAAGATTTCACCAAAAAAAATCTAGCCCTTCTCCCCTAGGCGTTTGTAGGTGTTCTTTTGCTGTGTGAATAAACAATTTCATAAATCTTAGCCAATGAAGAAGGAACTTCCCTTAGCTGGGAAAAAAATGTTTTCCCTGTCTCTTTAGGAGAGTGTTTCCCACAGCTGGCAAATTAAAGGTGAGAGGACTTCAACTCCCAGAATTCTCAGCAATTGCCATGCATTCCCAGGGAGAACTCTACAATAGAGATGAGGAACTGTGGTCCTCCAGCTGTTGAGCCGATACAGTTCTCAGCACCCATCGCTTTTGGCAGTGTTCTCTAGGGCTGTTGGGAATTGCGCTCCAGCAACACAATTCTCAGCAGGAATTGAGGACCACAGGTTCATGGCCAAAGGAGATGGGATAAGAGACCATACCAGAGTTTTCTCCCATTGCAGAGTTCTTATCCCATGGTCTCCCTGCCTTCTCCAAGGCACCATGAGTATTTTCTTTAGAAAGGCATTTTGTGGTTCCTCTCTGCTTCTCAGGCCTGACTTAGAGCTGCAGTTTAAATGCTACCATCACGAGGACCGACAAATGAACACCAACTGGCCAGCCTCAGTCCAGGTCAGCGTGAATGCCACCCCTCTGACCATCGAGCGGGGAGACAACAAGACTTCACACAAACCCCTCTACCTAAAGCAGGTCTGCCAGCCCGGCAGGAACACCATCCAGATCACAGTCACGGCTTGCTGCTGTGTAAGTTCAACTTCTGTTTGTTTGGGAATGGTCTTTAGAGTGAAGATAGCAGCTTCTCTGAGCCTCTGTTTTGCTGTGAAGGCTATTGATACTCCAGGCTGCTTCATAACAGATGGCCATCCAGTCCTCCATTGCCATTTGTCCTAACTCCCAAAATTCCTGTATCGGCTTTTTCCAATTTGAGGTCTGTTGAGTAGGTGGAGATGGCTACTCCCAAATTCCTTTAGGATACAGAATTCTACAGGACTGCAGTCCCAGCATACTCAGAGGGCACCAGATCGGGGAAGATGGTTTTGGCCTACCCTTGGCTGGATGAATTCTGCCTCTAAATTCACACAGGTGCAGGAAGTCCAGGATAAAGGGGACGTTTCCTCTATTTTAAGCCAACCAAGTTACCTTTGTCATTCCTTACAGCAGCAAATTCATAAGTGGGTTGTGTGCTACACATGATACCATTTCCTTGTGGAGCAGCTTTTCATACTATTTTCATTGATTGGTCCCTGGGTTCAAATACCCACTTCTCTGGGTTCAGAAGGGCCTTTTTGTCTGTGTGTCAGGCTTGTCCAAACTTGGACATTTAGGAAAGAAAGACCCTTGAACTCCATTTCGTTGAAGTGAAAGGTTCAACGTAGTCAAGCAGCTACAGCATAAGCAAAGCTGGATCTGAATATTCCCATGCAAAGCTCACAGTTTTCCTGGCCCTCCCCCCTTGACCAGCCCATCAATCTCCAATCGTATTCCTCCAATGTTTTGGAAACAGCTTTGGGGTTTGGCACCTCTTTGGTTGAGTTTTGCATTCTGCTCTCATAGCTCCATCCTTGATCAGCCAGTTCATTCCAGATTGACACCTCTTGTTCCTGTCACCCTGTCATCCCTTCCTCCTTCCTTCCTTCCTCCCGTTTTATGGCGTGAAGCAAGACATGCTGAAGATGGCAGATCTGACACTGCTTTGTCATGTAATACAAATTGTGAGTGTGTTTAGCCCTGGTGACTTCTCTTCTTTCTTCGTTTTAGTCCCACCTTTTTGTCCTGCAATTGGTGCACAGGCCTTCAGTACGGTCCGTTTTGCAAGGCTTGATCAAGAAGCGGCTGCTGCCGGCCGAGCACTGCATCACCAAAAGTGAGTATCTCAGCTCTTCGGCATCCTTCCCCACCTGTAAAATCTGGCCAAAGAGACAGAACTGTCTGGCCTGGTTCTTCAGGAGAGTAAAAGCCACCAGCAGAATTCCTGCAGAGTTCCATTAGGCTGGGATCAGAGATGCATGGCAACGGAGCAGATGCTTCACAAATGCATCACTCAGGAGGAGAAGGGGAAAAATTTCCATGCTTCCTGTAAGTCATTGGAGTAGGCCCAATGAGAATCGAACTACTCTGAATGTGCCAGATTGAAAAAGGCTGTTCTGAAGACCAGACTGAAGAGTGTAGAGCAGGGGTGTCCAACTTGGCAACTTTAAAATTTGTAGACTTCAACTCCCAGAATTCACCAAGCTGCTAAGCAAATCTGACTTCCCCCATTGACTTTGCTTGTCTGGGGAAGTCGCAAATGGCGATCATGACCCTGGGATGCTGCAGCCATTGTAAATACCTACTGGTAGCCAAGTGTCCAAATTTTGATAATGTGATCACAGGGACATTATGACGATTGTAAGTGTGAGGACCAGTCATAAATTACTTTTTTTCAGCACTTCCTAACTTCAAACAAACGTCTGTAAGTCAAAGACTACCTGTAAGGAGGGCCAAATTATCAGATGGACCAGGGAAGCTCTTATTATTGTTAGCTGAGGTTGGAATACTACGTGTCAGGTTAGTCTATGGGCAATTTGATAGAGGCGGGAAAAGCCAAAACGGTAAAGAAATAAGAAAAAGCCTCCTGTGTCCTGATCTCAACCCTTTCCCAACTCTGCTGGCCATCACCGCTCCCAGCCCACTGAGTAGAAACATAGAAACAGAAAACTGACAGCAGAAAAAGACCCAGTGGTCTTTCAGATCTGCCCTTGGTCCATTGGGTCTGCACTGACACATCATTTTCCCCTTTCCATCCTTAGTCAAACGGAACTTCAGCAGCGGCACAATCCCTGGGACTCCTGGTCCAAATGGCGAAGATGGTGTGGAGCAGACAGCCATTAAGGTGTCTCTGAAGTGCCCCATTACTTTTCGGAGAATCCAGCTTCCCGCCAGGGGTCATGATTGCAGGCACATACAGGTGAGTCTCTGATCATCTCCCATGTCTTCCTACCCTCTAACTAACAGAGAAGGTAGGAACTGCCGACAAAAAAAGGTGGGCTGTTGAAGGAAGGAAGGGAGGGAGAAAACCCCAATCATTTATTCTTGTGGAAGGGAAAGCTTTCAAGGGATCCAGTACAGGTATCATCCTTTCCTGAAATTGGACAGTTGCCCTTGTCCCCAAAGCCTTTGGAGTTGTTTTCTAATGCCTTTTGCCCAATTGAGTCCTGTTTTCTTTCTCTGTGCAGTGCTTCGACTTGGAATCCTATCTGCAGCTAAATTGTGAAAGGGGGACGTGGAGATGTCCTGTTTGCAAGTGAGCATCTATATTTGAGGCGGCTGTGGCAAAAACAAAGACATTTGGGATATTAAATCCAAGAAAGGACCTTCATTAGGAAAGCAGCATACAAGAGAAAACCTCTGGACCAGTTTTTCCCAGCCTTGGGAACTTTAAGATATGTGGACTTCAACACCAGCTGGGGAATTCTGGGAGTTGAAGTCCACACATCTTAAAGTTCCCAAGGTTGGGAAAAAATGCTGTGGATTATTTTCTGTAGCTGTTTATTGTGGCCAGCCTGGGCTGGACAGTTCTTAAGCAAGATCTAAACGCAACAGTTCTCCTTTCATTCCTCTTCAGTGGCACAGCTGTCACAGGGCTACTGGGCTGAAGTCAAGAGCTGCTCACAAAACAGAGCAGTTGGCAGTTGACTGACAGCAGCACCAAGGCCCAGCATTAATTCTTGGGCTGGGCTCCACCTCCCGACAAGGTCCAGAGGGGATAGGGTTTGTCCCAACATCCTTGCCCTTTTTAAAATTATAATCAGGTGTCTGGCTAACTATATACTCAGTTATTGTTCTGTTTTTACCTTTAAAAACTTCTACAGCCAAAAGTTGCACCCCACCCCACCTCCCTTCCCTATAAGGTTTACGGCAGTGGTTCCCAACATGGGGCCCACACCCCACGGGGGGGGG
>QLTV01000558.1:205036-224090 GCA_003457575.1 Thermophis baileyi
GGACTTGATTTTTAATGGGGGCAATTGGAACCTTGTTTAAACCAAGTTAATGGCCTTTTAGGCTTCCTCCGCGTGAGTAGGAGTTCACTTTTTGAATAGTAAGAATTATATGTCACGGGGGGGGGGCATCAGGATTTTAGAGATGCTTAGGTGGGGCGTGGCCAAAAAAAGGTTGGGAACCACTGGTTTACTGTTTGAAATTTTGCAGCTTCAGCCTGTCAGAGCATTGCATATGGTTACCCCCACCCACCCCTTATTTCTTCTTCTTTCATTCAGTAAAACAGCCTTGTTGGAAGGGCTTGAAGTGGACCAGTACATGTTGGGAATCCTGATTTACATTCAAAAGTAAGTTTCTTGGATTTGCTGGTTTTTTCACTCTTGTATAGAAAGAAATGGGATTGGCCAGGTGTGATGCTGTTTTATGGCCGCCAGGGGGCAGGCAAGGGCTATCACCCACCTACCCTAACTCACAGGTGCTTCTTTCACTCTGATGTTTGAGATTAGATGAAACCTAAGATTTTAGAAGAGAAATAGAAATAGTATCTGAAGGGTATTCAGTTGTTCTGGAGATGGGATTGGTCAGAATGAGGTAGACCAGCAGATCTTAGAAAGAAGGCCTTTGAGAAGAAGGCCAAGTGCCAGTACCCCTAACAGAGGTCAACCAGGGTTCAGATCCCTGCCTGGCATGCCCTAGAGCAGCAAGACACCTTCACAAGGTTGTTGTGAGGTTATTATGAATTCCTGGAGGGGAAGGGGTCGCTACGCAGTTGCTTTTTGTGCCTTGAAGGAAACGCTAGTCATCTTCATAGCAAAGTTGAGGGAGATGCCATCGTAAATTATCCCTTTGAGCAGATCTGAATTAGAGCCAAGCCCCCAACTCTCCCGTCTTCTCTGCATGGTAGCTGAACCACATCTGAACTAGCTGCACCCTATTCAAGTATTTGTTTCCTTTCACTTGGCCTCCTTCCACATCTTTTCCTGTCTCTTCCCCCACTCCACCCCCCATCTCCATGAGCTACCCCAAGAAACTGGCAGTTAAACATCATCCAATCGGCACTCTTTAAGAGGGCAACTCTTCAATCCTTGGGGGCTGGTTGGTTATATTGATGTTCTTCCACTTCCCTGGTGCTATTCAAGTTTTCACTCAAGAGTATTTAGCCACATGCTAGCCAGCTTCTCTTTCCCCAAACCATGGTTGTCCAGGAGTGCATAGCAAGTGCAGCTAACATGCGAGACTTCCTTTCCATCATTTGAGGGCCTCCTGTTCCTTCCCTCCCCCCACCCCTAGCTGAACAAAAGACTGCATTGCTCTGCATGAAGAAGGAGGGACTGGATACAACCAGAGAGGGCACCAAGGCAAAGGGGGTCTACCTTTGTGTATGATTCCCTTCCACAACTTTAGCAAGGACAAACATTGTTGGGAAGACCTCGGTATTTGCAACCTGTTTGAGAATTGCAGGAGTCCAAAAAGGGGATGGCCAGGCTACAGTTAAAGCAGGCTGTTTGGGAAGTGGTTGTCCTTCCTCTGAAGACTGTAGCCTAGGAAAGCTCCTTTGCACCACATTGTGCCTGGACTGTGATTGGCAAGCAGCCAATTGCACAATTATTTAACTGAGGGACACCCTCCTTTTCATTCAGGAGCTTGAGCGCTACTTAGCACGTCAGCTATGATCAGCGCTGAACTAACCTACCTTGGTAATACAGGTAGGCTTGGACTTACAACCACAGTGGGAACTAGAATTTCCATTGCTAAACAAGGCAGTTGTTACATGAATCGTGCCTGATTTCACAATCTTTTTTTTTTGTGTGTGCCATGGTTGTTAAACAAATCACCGCAGTTAGCAAATCATGTGGTTGTTAAAGCAAATCTGGCTTCCCCCATTGACTTTGCTTTAAGAGCCATCTGGGACGGTGACGAATGGTGATTACATGACCCCAAGACATGGCAACCACCATGTTAAATACGTGCCAGTTGCAACTGCCCAAATTTTAATCATGTGACCATGAGGATGCTGTGACAATAAGTCACTTTTTCCAGTGTCGTAATTTTAAACGGGCGCTAAACGAACCTTTGTGAGTTGAGGACTACCTGTACTTATCCACACAATGGGTTGCATCATATCTGGACTACTGTGAAGGGAGGCTTAGCTCGAAGAGAAACCAGATCTTTCCATTAAAGCAAAATGCAGCACAATATGCTGGCTCTCTTATTTCCTCTAGAGTCACAGTTCCTCATTTGAATTCCCATAATATTGTCAGGCTTGTGTTTCTTATAACAGTGTTGGTAGAAGAAACACTTCTCCAAGGAAGTCCATCTGATGACAGCCCCATGGAACACACTAGAGCTTGTTCCATGGGTGGAGTAACAGTAGCACTCCTATGAGCTATTCTTTGCCTAATTTAATGCAATCAGCTTACAAGCATTCTTTTTCAATGAAGACTAGAACAAGCAGGGCACTGTATTCTGCTGTGTGTTTTTCCAAATGAAATAATGTCTCTTGGTGAGCAAAACAACATTGCTAAGAACAGGGGCAACCATCCATGTAGCCCCAGAAGTGTAAGCTGGAAGCCCCTCAACATCAACCCCCAAATCTTTGTGAGGCATTTTTACCACTAGTTTGCAGCAGTTAACCATCACCTTAAAGCCATTTAGAGATTTTCTTTTTTAGAACCCTTTGGGATTGTTTATTTATTTTTCCTTTTCTATTTTTCCTTTTCCTCCTCATGGGCTAGACAATGACCTCATAGCCGAAATAATGAAGGATCACACCTGGTGTGTCTTGTGGGTGGTTCAAGGTTACCAGCTCATGATCAAGAAGTCCTGTGTAGAGGCCTAAAATTTTAGGGTTGGAAGAGCCATGTGAGCCATTGAGCCCAACCCCCTGCTCAACCCAGCATGCTTTATGACATGTGAATAACTGTGTGGTTGTATAAATCCACCATGTGTGGGGGCCAGGGTTGAGTGTCATGTGCAAACATCCCATTTACCCAGCTCCGAATATGAAGAGATCACCATCGACCCGACGTGCAGCTGGAAGCCGGTCCCAGTCAAACCTGACATCCACATCAAGGAGGAACAGGATGGGCCCGTGCTGAAGCGTTGCCGCACCATGAGTCCCACCCACATGGTGATGCCCAGCGTCATGGAGATGATCGCAGCCCTGGGACCGGGTCCCTCACCATTTGGATCTTTGCAGTCCTCTTCTGCTGGCGGTGGCACCAACGACTACACCAGCCAAAGTGAGTCAGCCTCTGAGTCCTGGGGGAGGGGAGGGGGGGAAAGGGACAGCAATAGATATAATACAGCTTCATAGTGCTTTTATAGCCTTCTATAAGCTATTTACAGAGTCAGCATATTGCCCCCAACAATCTGGGTCCTCATTTTACCGACCTCAGAAGGTTGGAAGGCTGAGTCAACCTTGAGCCAGTCAGGATCGAACTGGCTGTGGCAGAGTTTGCCTGCAATACTGGACTCTAACTACTGCGCCACCATGGCTCTAGAGAGGGATATAGTCTTCCTCCAAGAGAGAGAGAGAGAGCGCCTTCTTTTAGACCTCACTGGGATCTCGTGGATCTACCTTGTGTATGGTGCATGATCACCATTGAAAGGCACAAGTGTTACATTTGTGTCATCAAGAAACAAGATACGCACATAATTGCTGCTTAACCATTGCAGGGGATTAGTATGAATTCTATTGATATGATGACTTGCTGGGTCCCTGCCCTACTTACCTCCCTAGATTATGTTACATGGGGTTAGAACTAACTTTCATTCACAATATTCGTATATGTACAAGCCTTTTCTGAAAGATAACTTTTCCCCCTGACTACTACTTTTTGTTGTTTCAGATTCAGCCTTTTCTGGAACTTACCCAGATTCATTCCCCACTGTGAACCCCGGCACCCCGACGTTAAATGAATTCAACCCTGGGCCTCCTCCCATCTCCTACCAGTCTGACATTCCGGGCAGCCTGCTGACCCCCGAAAAGCCAACTGTTCCTTCCATTCCTGGACAGGTCAGTGAGACGTTCCTCCTGGAAAATATTGGGAAGTGGTCGTTGTAAATGGGCTCTGGGGGTAGGTCTACAACTGTTCTTCCTCCTGGGATCTTCACTCTGTAATGGTCAGTTCCTCTTAGTCTTCTTGAACAGGTGCATAAATTCCTCTCCCGTTTCCTCTTCATGATAGGTAACAGTCCTAGCATGGGATTTTGATAGATTCCACAGGCAGGGGGCTTCCAGAATTTACATTGTAGATCCTTGAAAGATTTTGTGGCAGTTTCTTAAATCTGGGAAGTTTGGCAGCAAACGATGCCTGTGGAGGTTTTCTCCTGACCCATTTAAAAACTTTTCATAAAAACCTCACGAGCAACATCACGATCAGTTACTTGGCAAGCCCTCCCATTTCTATAGCTTCTGGCTACGAAGCGGCAATTTTCATAAAACTCCCGTCATGCGTTTATGGGCAGCGTGTGAACACAGGAACAGGGCAGGATTCTTTGGGTGATTTTCCGCACCAGCCGCCAGGAGGCCTTGTAAAGGCAGCTGAACCAATGGCATGTTTCTCCCCCTATGACGATACAGTTTTTTTCCCCAGCCTTACGAGGAGAATCCTCAAGAGAACATCGACAGAAAGAGTTCTCTCGGGAATCAGCAAGGCAGGGATCATCAGACAGCTTGCTCTGCTATGCGAGACACTTAAAAACAAAGAGAAAGAAAGAAAATGCAATGCCTTACCTATTCCGATCCATTTTTGTAGAAAGGAAGAGCATCTCATTTTAGTTCTAAGCTTCTTCCATAGTCTTCACTCTGCAGAATATCCATCCTCAACCTCAGATCCTTGAAATGTATGTCGGTTTGTACCACCCATCTTATCCCCAAGCATGGCCATTCATGGGAATTGTAGTCCAACACCTGGGGAACCCCAGTCCTGAGAAAACAGCTGTTAAGTTCACAGACACCAGTTGCACTTTATTCCTCCTAGCCTTGTGAAAGTGGATTCAAAATAGATATGTCAGGAGGAGATGAAGAATTAATGCTAAAGGTTTGGTGTTTAAGCAACTAAAAGAGACTAGTGAGACATTTCCCCCTTTCCTATAAATGTTATTTTGGTGAAACTGACTTTACTATAATCTAAGAAGAGTTGTATAAGCATAAAAAAAAAAGAGGTAGAGCCAGGCCGGGATAGATTATTGGTCCATCTAAATCGAAAACTCATGTGTCATTGTGACAGGAAGTGATAAGTGTTTATTAGAAGCCTCAGTGATATCATTCATTAGGGCCATGATGCCATCACGCAGGTGATGCAAGCTGCTTAATTTGCATCAGTCACATAAGTGTCATTTGCAAAGCAGTAACACAACATAACAGAGGGATACAATCAAGATCAAGGGAGGTACTAATACCACTCTATAAAGCCTTAGTAAGATCACACCTAGAATACTGCATCCAGTTTTGGTCACCACACTATAAAAAAGATGTTGAGACTCTAGAAAGAGTGCAGAGGAGAGCAACCAGGATGATTAGGGGACTGGAAGCTAAAACATACAATGAACGGTTGCAGGAACTGGGCATGGCTAGTCTAGCGAAGAGAAGGACCAGGGGAGACATGATAGCAATGTTCCAATATTTGAGGGGCTGCCACAGAGAGGAAGGGGTCAAGCTATTTTCCAAAGCACCTGAAGGACAGACAAGGAATAATGGATGGAAACTCTGGAATCTCAAGGAGATTCCACCTAGAAATAAGGAGGAACTTTCTGACAGTGAGAATCAACCAGTGGAACAGAAGTTGCCTTCAGAAGTTGTGGGAGCTTCATCATTGGAAGCTTTCAAGAAGAGACTGAACTGCTATCTGTCAGAAATGGTGTAGGGCCTCTTGCTTGGGTGGGAGGTTGGACTAGATGACCTACAAGGTCCTTTCCAACTCTATTATTCTGTTATATGTTGTGTCATCACTTACTCCCTTGCCTTTCCCACACCTATAAAGAAGTTGACTGTTATGCACACAACACACCAACATACAGGTAGTGCTCAATACAACCACAAGTGAACCCAACATTTCTGTTGTTAAGTGAGACATTTGTCAAGTCTCACTTAACCGCAGTTGTGAAGTGAATCACTGCAGCTGATAAGTTAGTAACCCAGTTGTTAAGTGAATCTGGCTTCCCCATTGACTTTGCTTGTCAGAAGGTCACCAAAAGGGGATCGCATGACCTTGGGACACTGCAGCCGTCATAAATATGAACCAGTTGCCAAGCATCTGAATTTTGATCACATGATTGTGGGGATGCTGCAAAGGTCGTAACTGAAAAAGGGTTTAAGTCACATTTCCCAGTGCCGATGATCACTAAACGAACTGTTGTAAGTCGAGGATTACTTTTACTTTTGCTTTTTAATACCTTACAAAAGTGTCCCCTCCGTGGCACATCCCTTCTCTCTGAGCCGATTGTCTCTCCTTTTAGTGTGTTAAGCAATGAATGCTGGAAAAGCCTCTCATGCCTTCTGTGTCTGCTTTGAATCAAGCTGACCTCCAGCTCTAGCATCATGACAAAGAGAAGAAAATGTCCCAGCCTTCATTTTTTCTGCACTAAGGGGTTTCCTCTCTCAGCATCATTATCATGAAGTCCCTGCCCTGCCTTGCATAGGAGAGAGAAAATTCAGCCAGCTACCAGTAGGTGGCTCCACAAGATTCACAGGAGCATAGAAAAGTGCCTTACAAAGAATCTGAAACTTCACCTTCTCAGTTATTGTCCACAATGACTGACAGCCAGTCAATGGAGTTTTAACCTGTTCTGTGGGACAACCTATTCCCCAAAGCACCTGAGGGCAGGACAAGAAGTAACGGTTGGAAACTTATCAAAGAGAGATCCAACCAAGAACTAAGGTGCAAGTTCCTGACAGTGAGAACAATTAACCAGTGGAACAGCTTGCCTTCAGAAGTTGTGGTTGCTCCAACGCTTGAGGTTTTAAAGAAGGGATTGGACAACCATTTGTCTGAAATGGTCTCCTGCTTAAGCAGGGGGTTGACTAGAAGACCTCCAAAGTCCCTTTCACCTGTGTTATTCTGTAAGCGGGACCACTCTGCTGTCCATGAACATTGGCCTGCAAAGTGAGCCTTGCTCCTTAAGCTACAACCTTGTCTCTTCTGCCCCCACTCAAGCCCAGGATTCAACAAAGAACTTCAAGATTTATTGGGTTTAGGCTTTACCCCCTGCAGGGTGTGCCAACTGAGTTATCAGCTGGGTAACAAGACTCAGCTAAGGCTGAGAGCTAATCCAGACTCAAGACTCTACAGGGGTGCTGGGCGTGACTGGATCTCAGCACCACTTGAAGAATTGGCACATCGGCTGTTGTGATGCGTGACTTCCGCTCTTGCTAAGCAGCTAATTCCCAATGCTGTCATGCAGAACTGTGGGAGAGCCACGTTTTGCATGGCACAAACTGTCTTTCTTGGCCAGTTCTGCTCATTGTGTCACCAGCAGGTTTCCTCTGCGTGGGATTCCAGGGTGGAGAAATGAATAACGAAACAAGCCAAGGAACCTCCCTCCCCCCCCCCAAAAAAATCACTCAAAGTTCCAAGTGATTCCATGCATAAAAGAAGCCTCATGCTAAAAACATTCCCTTAAGAATAGCAGGTTTGAGGGACTGGCACTCCTCGGCCTACTCCGTGTAATTTTGAGAGGAATTTAATTTCAGGCAGCCCACTGAGCCAGGAAGGGAGGAAAAGAAGGGGACTATTTGCTTCGTCAGCAGGGGGCCCTCGTCAGATTATCTCCAGGGGAAGGTGCTTTCTGCCAAAAAATGTCTTTTGCGCCTCCGCCAGAGACCGGCAGGAAGGAATCAGATAGTTCCTCTTTCAGGTGACAGAAGTACTGAAGCTGTTTGATGCTGGAAGAACTGCTAGGCAAACATTTCCTAGATGTGTGTGTGTGTCTGTGTGTGTGTGTGTGTGTGTGTGTGTGTGTGTGTGTGTGTGTGTGTGTGTGTGTGTGTCTGCACTTTGCTAAGGTAATGGATGAAAGCATATCCCAGTCAGAATAAGGCACTGCAACAGAGCCAGAAATAAATCTCTGCAGTGCAGGAATGATGCCCAACATCCTGAAATCAGTTAGATGGAAGTTTAGGTGACTTGCAGGATGGGATGGGATGGAATGTGAGGGTGACCTTGCGGGACAATGGGAAGAGACGCTGCCTAGGAAACAGATGAGAGAGGAAGGAACACCCAGTGGATTAATGGTCAGGGGAAGAAACTTAGAAAAGATCCACCAAGTGGATCAAACAGTTTAACATGAAGGGTGGAAAATTTGTACCTTCAGACTTGCTGGATTCTGTTGCTGTAGTCTTACAATAAAGCAGAATTAGTTCATTTGGTCATGTTTTCTGTCTGGATGACCGGGAGGGTTGATACGCCTCCGTCCTTGTTGCAAACATGATGCTTATTTTGCTCTAAGCCAGAATGTGTAGAGGTAGTCCTCAACGTACGACCACACTTGAGCCCAAAATATATGTTGCTAAGTGAGAAATTGAGTTTTGCCACATTTTATGACTTTCCTTGCCACAGTTGTTAAGTGAATCACTGCAGTTGTTAAATTAGTAACATGGTTGTTAAGTGAATCTGGTTTCCCCATTGACTTTGCTTGTCAGGTCATAAAAGGACACTGCAGCCGTCATAAATACGAACCAGTTTGCCAAGCATCTGAATGTAAATCACATAACTATGGGGATGCTGCAATGGTCATAAGTGTGAAAAATGGTCTTAGGTCACTGTTTTCAGTCCGGTTGTAATTTCAAATGGTCACTAAGCGAACTGTTGTAAGTCGAGAACTACCTGTGTTTGGCTTGTGTGGTGAGACAGCCTTATTTATTTATTTATTTATTTATTTATTTTATTTTTTTAAATAAATAAATGGGGTGGAGGTGGGATCTGTTATTACTCAATCAACCACCCCCATTGCGCTGGGCCCCAACCCTCCTGTCTTTTCATAA
The DNA here is from genome assembly GCA_003457575.1 of Thermophis baileyi. Taxonomy (NCBI): domain Eukaryota; kingdom Metazoa; phylum Chordata; class Lepidosauria; order Squamata; family Dipsadidae; genus Thermophis; species Thermophis baileyi. The sequence continues at coordinate 214,021 of QLTV01000558.1, forward strand.
GGGCCTCAAGACCTGGGTCGGCCTGTGGCCCGTGGGGGCCCAGCGCAATGGGGTGGTTGGTTGAGTAATAAGAGATCCCACCTCCCCCCCACTCTGCCCCTGCCCTCCTCATGTGTCTTTGGTTTTAATGTTTGTTTTTAACTTTTTATGTTTTAGCTTTTATGTAACTGTAAGCCGCCCGGAGGAAATCCACTGTTGTTGATCATTGAGGCTGGTGTACAGACCCAGCCAAGTCAACAAAAGATATGTCTTAGCACTACATGGGAGTGCGGTCTCCTGGGGCGGTGCACAGGGTGGGAGAACATTGGGGGATGAAGTGGCCTGCACCAGAGAAAGGGTCTGCATTGTGGGATGGTGAAGCTCTCCCGGGATTGCAGCTGTGCCCGCCCGCCTGTTTCTCAGCAGTTTTGCTTTCTTCTTTTGCAATTGCAGATGCCTCCATCAAGCAGGATGGATCCTTCTTCACACAATCCCGTGCAACAGAGCCTAAACAACCCCAACCTCAGCAATCAGCAGGGCCAGCAGCCACAGCAGCAGCAGCAGCAGCAGCAGCAGCAGCAGCAGCAGCAGCCACAGCTCCACCATCGGAATCCCCCTCTTCCTCCCCCACCATCACGCCAGGCACCGGGACAGTCCGGCACCGGAGGCCCAGCACACGGAGGGGAGCTCCCTTTCAATCCTGGTCCTGGGATGGGAGCGCCACCTGGACCTGTGGATGGGCCTGAACCTTCCCTTGACGTAAGTAGCATGGGGCTGTCCCTCCCAAGCTCACCTTCCCCTCTCTCTTTCTGGATATGCCTGAAGCCCCAAATTCCCTTTTCCCCCAGCTGTGCCCATGTGTAGGAACACAACTGGTGTGATGTACCTCAAGGCGGCTGGAGATCAGCAGGTCTCCAAGAGGCACACAAAGTGGAGGGAAGGGACCCAAACTAGTGTCTGCCTTGCCAGCATATTCTCCTCTGCTCCCTCATTGTTGAATGGGGCTATGCAAATCCTAGTGGCTTGTCAGGAAGGCTAGGAGTCAAAATACAGCAGTGGCCAAAATTGTGGAAACCTTTTGGGAAAGGTGTATTTTTGAGGTTTGATGGCTAATAACACTACTTTTTTTTGGAGGAGTACCATAAAATTACCGTATTTTTTGGATTATAAGACGCACCAAGATTTCGAAGAGGTAAACAGGAAAAAAAAAAGGTTTTTGCCCTCCCCAGGCCTCCCAAACCCTCTGTGCGCCCTGTTTTCGCAAAAAAACGGGCCTGTTTTTCGTGAAAACGGGATGTGCGGGACGGGGTTTCGGGAGGCCAAAAATGGCTGTATTTGGTGTATAAGACGCACCAACATTTCCACCCTCTTTTGGGGGGGGGGAAGTGTGTCTTATACTCCGAAAAATACGGTATATATCAATGGAAAGATAATTTAATCAAGAATGTAATGCAAGAAAGTTTGTTCAATTATCTGTATTCTATGAAAAGTTATAGCCAAATAACCAGAAAAAGGAAGCACAACTTGCTTAGGTTGATATCAGGTAGCTTTCCTTCATCTGATTGTAGCCAATGAGCATGAGTGTTTAGAGAGCCAATCAGGTGTCATCTTGTTTTGGCAATGAGCCAATCAGATCACAGTAGGATTCAGTTATTGATGTCATGTATTGAAGCTGAGAGGAGGACATTTGTCAGTGTGTTATGTGATGGCTATCAAGTTGGTTGGGTTTTTTTGTGTTCTTTCATTTAGTGAGCTTGTAAAAAGGCAAGAGATCTCAACCTGGCAGTTAGAAGGTGACACCCTCAGATTTCTACTGTGGGGATGGTCTCCATCTTTCTCCAGGCCTCTTGCCTGAGATTTTCATGTCCTTTTCCCCCATATCATTTTTCTTGATTGTGTATGTTTTTGAACCTGCAGTCTGGTCACGTTTGTGATGTTCTACCACCACAGAGCTAGCAAATAACCCTGATTATCTCTGTCTTGTCCTCAGCTTCTTCCTGAGCTGACAAATCCAGATGAGCTGCTGTCCTACCTGGGGCCCCCCGACCTTCCCAATAATAGCAACGATGATCTGCTCTCTTTGTTTGAGAACAATTGAAGCCACCCCAGATGGAACCCAGGCATCATGCTCCACCTACCATGTCTTTTCCCTCTCTCTCTCTCTCTCTCTCTCTCTCTCTCTCTCTCTCTCTCACACACACACACACACACACACACACACACACACACTCTCTCTCACACTTCCCGTAGCTTCCCAGGCTGTCATCAAGAGAGAGGCCTTGCCTTGTATCCCGGTGGTAGCCATGAAGCCCTGCTAGTGAATCAGTGCGAGGGTCTTTGGCCAGGCAGCCATCTCCTTTTGCTAGGATTGCCTCTTGTCTATAAAAGGGCTCCCATGGGAGACTAGGAATGCTTGGTTTACTTGTTTTGAGAAATCCTTCCAGCCCAGGAGAGATAGTGGTGCTGCTGTTGATGGGGACTGTTCCTGAAAAACGGCTTTTTATCGTGTTGCTCAGGCCAGATCAGGTACAGGGCATTGTCTTGCTTCTAATAATATTCCCAAGATATCACCCACAAACCTGCAGCCAGGGCAGGAAGAAATGCATCTGGTTAGCCTTTGGAAATGTTAGTACAACTGACAACTCCCATCTTGTGCATCATTCTTGATATCTTGAGATGAGTATGTCTGCCTGATCATCTGAAGCTATGGAATGAAGCTGACACCTCATACTTCATCCACTTTCCTCATGGATTTTAAAGAACAAATTCCAAGGAACATCAGAGCTCCACTACATCTAGAGAAAGCAGATAAAGCTTGCCTGCTCTTATCTGTCCCTGGATCTGGAGCCCTCCTCCCCATGAGCTACAGTAGTTCTTCCTGTCCATCCTCTACAGCCTTGATATGGACACAGCAGCAGTTCACCTAGCGGTTTCCAGCATCATGGTGAGAGCATCCTCAAATTCAGATGAGCAACCTGCCCGCTGTCTCTCTCTCTCTTCAAAAAGAGGCTGTTCCCTGCAGAAGGACCCCAGGCAAATTCCAGCTAGGAAATCTTCCCCTGTGACTTCCTGCTGACTGCAAAAGTGAAGAAACGCATCTCTGACTAAAAGAACCAAAGGTTCCTCAGATACAGCCTGACAGATTGCCTCTGTCAGTTGATGGATCCATCTACAAGCACAACAATGTACATAATGTAGAAACACTAAAAGAAACAAAAACAAAAAAAAGAAGCGAGGGTGGGAGGAAACGAAAGTGGGAGGGATGGGAAAGAAAATGTTTTAAAAACTCATCACACTTCTTGTATAGTCTCATGGGGCTCCCCAGGCGTGGGGCAAAGGTCCTCTGTATAAATGTGCATAAGCTTCCTAGATTGTAATATAGACCATTCCACATGGGACAGAGTGCACCATCCAGAGACGTGATGCTTTTAGCCATAGCCGGGGCCTGTCCCTTGCATTTGACCTGTGGGGATCCCGCCAAAGGACAGTCTGGATGCCGAGATTTTACTCATTTTAATCCCGAGCCCCCGAAAGTTAAGTGGCAACGAGACAAATCCAAAAACTTAAGTTTTAAAATATGTGTGTGTGTTGGCCTTCCATTCCCTTCCATCCTGCCCAGGAACCTACTTTGGTTAAGGGTTGCATTTGGGATGGTGGTGAAGAGATCCCAAATGTGGTCTGTCTGTGAAAAATCAAGCCATTGTTTGTGGCCAGGTTTCCTGAGCCAGAGAGTCCCTGTGTCCCAAGTGCTGACAGCTCTGTTGACTTTCGTGTATCTTGTTTCATTATTGCTATATATTAAAGGATTCTTTTTGGTGGGGCTCACCAAATATCTTTTGTGGGCCATTGACTTTCAAGTTTGATTGCTTGCAGACTCAAGGGGTAAAAGTGGCGGGAAAGGGCAGGTCACATGGTGAGTTATTTTCTCCTCCGCTTCTGTAGAATGTAGAAACTCATTTCTTGAAGAGACAAGTCGGTGACCAACCCAAGGCCAAAAAATATTGAAATTGGCAGCCATGTCACAGAAACCAAGGAATGACTAGGAGCACAATTTTAATTAGGGCATAACTATAATCATTTGTGTGGTTGGAGATGGTCCGTTGTCACAAGAGGCAAAATAACCTTGAGGGCAATTGAATACAAGCACTGCAGAGAATACAACTTTGGAAGGGGAGAAACATTTTGGGGCCATGCTAAAAGGTTAAAAAGATGGTGGAGGCTGAAAGGGTGCTGAAAAGACAAACCTATAAATAGCGATTTTAAAAATCTCTCTCTCTCTCTCTCTAAAACTGATTGATGTTTCTCCTCTTTTAAGAGAACCTGGTATTCTTATATGTCCTCCAGTAAAAACATAAATCTTATCTCTTCTAGGTCTTTGTGCTAGAATTCAGTAAACCTTGGCCCATTTTCATTCAAATCTTGAGTGTTTGAAGGAAAGGAAACTCGGCTACATGCTCCTATTACCATCATTAGAATCACCCCATATGAAGCACCCCAAATCAGCTACTATCCTACCAAATTGGAGGTGCCAGACAGGGTGCTGGGATTGTCATGCATGTCCAGGTTAAGCCTCTATGTTAAGTTGTAGGACTTTGTGCACATCAAGGAAATAAATTACTGCAGTGTTAGTTGTCCTGGTATGCCAAGGAGAACGGAAAGTTACAATACTTCTCAAAAAAAGAGAGAAGGGAACATCTCACAAGTAGCACTGCCTCCTTTGTACTAAAGAACATCCATTAATCAGTAATATATAGCCCAAGTTTTGATGACCCCAGAATAATTTCTAAAGTCTGCTGCAATTAGAGATTTTTGCAACCTCAGGAAGCATGTTGATGGCACTGGGCCAGTGATTATAATGCCAGTGCCCATTGAGCTGGATCTTGATGTAGCTAAAGACAACTATTAAAATTACTGAGATTTTGGTCATGTCTAACTAAACTCCTATTAATTTCAGGTATGACTGAATCTGGATCTAGCCTTCCTGTGGGCATGCATGTTCCTGTCCCTTTCAAGTCTAGGAAATCTACCTTACAGGTTTCCTTTGAAGTAGTCCAAAAAGTTAAGAATGACTGAAGAAGAATTGATGCCTTTGAACTGTGGTGCTGGTGTAAAGTATTGTGTAAACCATGGATGGCCAGAGTAACTAATAGAGGTGTTAAATTGTATAAAACCAGACACACCACTCTAAGCTAAAATTATAAGGCTATGTCTGAGTTACTTTGGCCATGTCATGCATGCAAATTAATTGAAGAAGGCAATGATGCTAGGAATGGTTGGTGGAACAAGAAGAAGGGGCAAGCGAAGAACTTGCTGGCTTGATAACATCAAATCTGATACAAAGATGAACATCCAACAACTGAAAGATGCTGTGCTTCACAAGGTAGCCTGGAAAACACTTGCCTATAAAGTCACCAAGAGTCGGACACGACTAAATGGTTAAAACAACAATAATTCCAAAAAGCCACCTTGGTGAGAAGAGCTTTTAGCAAGTTGAATCTCATTCCAAGACCGAGTCCCAGAATTCAGCTGTCAGACATTTTGAAGTTGCCCTGATGCCAGACATAGAAGAGACTGAAGGTGCCCTGCATAACGGGAGAAGGGTCACTGGTACAGCACCATATCAAGGTTCGATCCCCCATCTCCAGTTCAGAAGATTAGGTTGCGAAATATATTTGTCTGACATTTTGGAATGTGTCTGCCACTTTTTATAGGCAGTAGTTGGGATAGATGGAATTACAACCTGTCTGGTAGACTGCAGGTTCCTAGTAATCTAGGAGAAAGTCCAGGGTTAAATGTACTCAAGGCTATTTCTAAGTAAAAGGGAGATAGGGAAAGCAGGCAATAGATGACCGGAATTCCTGAATCCCTGATGGTCTCCAGGAAATGGAGGAAATTTCCAAAATCAAAACTTTGGGAAGGGAACGCAGTATGAAATTTTTCCTGGAGCGTTAACCAACAAGGGAGGTTTGAAAGGCGCTTGTTTTGTACCCCAAGACAAATTTTGGGAAGGAACAAAAATGAGCTAAAGGCAGTTCTTGCTTACAAAGCACCCTACTGCAAAGCTCAAGGAAGGCTTTTAGAACAAAGTGGAGAAATCATTAAGGGCTAAAGAGATCTTGATTGCTTAGAATTAAATCTCCAAAAGGAAGTGTGAGACAGAACAGAATCTATGCAACATAGTATTAACAAAATATAGGAAGCACAGTAGAACGTATAATTATCAGCAAGCACATCATTCTTCCAGATTATTTTGTCTCGGGATGTTAATGATGTCGGGTCCTGTATGCTGAACTTCTGCAGATTACTGGGAAAGGGAGACAGCCAAGATGCCACCTTTAAAAAAAAGTAGCAAGTCTTGGAAATAAATTGGTATCTCGATTGAGCCTCCCTCTTGTGGTATGTAGAAAATTAATGCTGAGGATAAGTATTCCCCTACCAATTCCAGGTGGTTGATCAGGAGTGACTGGAGGAGAATTAGGTAGTCTTGCAGATTCTGAATGTCCTTTCTAGGCCCTTCAGACGTACCTTATCACCAATGCATGCCCAGAGAAATACCCCATTCAGCACTTTTCCTTTCTTGACGTACAGACCATGAGTGAAAGCAAGAAGAGGTCATTTTGACTGATAACTCATAGCTCATGAGTTCAATATCCAGGTAAGATCATTGCTAGGAATCGCATGCCTTCAATTATGTAGGCCTACCTGTTTTCACCAATTAATAATGTACTAGATTATAATACATTATTCAGAATAAGGTTCTTTTTTTCTTTCTTCTTTCTGCATTGCCAGGTATTTGTTCTACTGACCACCACTATCACCCCAGGGGACCTCCCAATAAACATATGGGTTTCTAATGAAGGAGTGCTTGCTTTTATCAGTACACCAGCAAGTCTGAGCTCAATTTTATCCTAAGAGCGCCATACATTTTTTCTTTTGCAGCTCTGAATTGTCAGAAAAACATCTGCATAAATGTTGCTGCTCGTTGTCATCCTTTTCTCACTAGATTACAATAAATAACTGAAACTCAGCTTAACTCAAGGTTATTCCAGATGAAGAACACAACTGACATTTGATTTTGAAGCCGGCCATAATGAAATGAAGACTTGGGGGGGGGGGAGTAAAACTGAAAGAAACTGGTCCATTTTTACCCACAAAATAATACATCACTTATTACCATTTATTTGAATTCTTATTCATTCTTTCTCTGGAAAGAGATGATTGGGCTCATTTATTACCTGGTTGACACAGACACACAAGAATACAGACACATGCATGCCCCATAGGGCATGTAAACAAATCCTATGATAAAGAACTATTTTCTCATATTCTCAGCATCCAGAAACTTCTGACAAGGAATAACAGGTTAATGAATGGCTGAACATCTCTCTCTTCCTGCTATTCCCTCCAATGGCATTTCACTGGCAGAAATAAAAGCATAAACGAGCCTCCCTCAACTCCGCCTCCATCCCCACAATTGTACTCCGGATGTGCTGGCCAACAATTCTCAGAATCTCCATGTATGGCCAATGGGAGTCCTAATTCAGCACATCTGAAGATAACCATGCATAGCAATTACATTTCTAGAGGGGACAATGCAACAGACCAAACCACAGTCCATTATAAGCTTATTGATGATGCAACTTTCTTCTGAAGTCTTTGGTGTTTTAGACTGTTACTTAATACAAAATGATTAATGTAGAATAAATTGTTATTCGTGCTACCTTATTGGGCAGCAGGCACAGGAATAAAAAAACTAACAGAGTTGGAAGGCACCTCGGAAGTCTTCTAGTCCAACCCCCAGCTCAAGCAGGAGACCCTATACCATTTCAGACAAATGGCTATCCTTGAAAACATCCAGTAATGGAGAACCTACAACTTCTGGAAGAAAGCTGTTCCACTGATTAATTGTTCTGTCGGGAAATTTCTCCTTAGTTCTATCGGTAGTTTGGAGCTCTCTTTGATATTCTCTCCTTAATTCTAGGTTGGTTCTCTCCTTGATTAGTTTCCATCCATTGCTCTTCCTGCCTTCAGGTGGAAAAATTAGATTCAATTTCTTCAACCCAGGTGTGCTGTCCCACAAGCCCCTGTCTCCTATTTCCCTATTCTAATTTGCCATCCTGGTAGCTGCCACTGGACGTGGAGCATGTTATCCCTGACGGAGTTATTTGAGCAATGGTGTCCTGCAAGTATGCAAATAATTCAGTTTTCTGACCTTCCTAGCCCTGAAAAACTGAGGTGCTACAGATTCAAATTAATGACAAGTCTGATCTAAAAAGATTAATGGCCCACACAATGGCTGAGTTCTGTAGAGATTCTCAGTCATCCAGGTCATGGTTGTCCCAAAGGTGCTTTTTCAGGAGGCAACTGGACTTCCTTTGTTTTTTCTTTGAATCTGTTTCGCTTCTCATCCCTGAAGCTTCTTCAGCTCTTACCTTTGAATGGTGTGGGAGTATGGAGTATGGATTTCCAGAGGAAAAAAATTTGCAGACTACAGGAACCAGGAGCACTACTCAGGTGACCCTGAGGACACAGATCCACCTCCAAGTGCTTCAACAAGCCTCTAAAAGGATGCAAATGATCAGCTGCCTGCAAGGAATATAAATCCTGCCATTCCCCAATATCCTGTCAGAGCTGAAGAAGCTTCTTGGATGAGAAGTGAAACGTCTTCAAAGAAAAAACAAGGAAGTCCAGTTGCCTCCTGAAAAAGCACCTTTGGGACAATGGCCGAGTTCAGACATTCCACTCTATCTGTTGTTTATGTAAGGCAATTTAATGTAAAAACAGTAGTTGACAGGATTTGCACATCATACTAAGTGCTAAAGCATGATTTAGAAACCAAAATGATCGTTTTTCACACTGTATGTGAAATCAAATCACATTAAAGCTTAGCACAATATGGAAACTCAATTAGATGTTTCAAGACTGATTTAGGGTGTGGACATTTTTCTGGATAGTCATCCTGTGTTCTGAAGATTGGACTGAGCTCAAATTCATTCTGAAAGCTTTAAGGAATCCATTTTAGCCACAGAAGGTTGAACGCTCCTGAAATTTTCACATAGCCCCACTTGAAAAGTATTCCCTGGAGATCAAGTTGAAGTACTTCCTGGGTCTGCAACTAAGAAGCATAATGCAATCTTGGCAGCTGTTGGGTGAATTAAATCAGGAGCTCGTGCTTTGCATAGCAGGGTGGCTGAGCGTGGCTGACAGCTGCGCCAAAGGCTCCCCCGGGAACAGATGGCTCTTGCTCAGCTTCCAGTGACAGGTACAGGACAGCAAAGGAAGGGGGGAAGATGAGGGAACAGGTGGGGCCTCAAGGTCTAATCCCCAAGGATTATTCTAGAATCTCTCCAAGAAATCCATCTTGGTGGAAGAATTTGCGGCTTTTCAGTGTCAGACATGAGCATAACAAGCACACCGGCATTGCTTTTGCTTGACTTCATTATTGGTGTGAACACAGCGGTGCAACCTCCTTAGCGGCTATTTGGAGCATCTCTAGAGGCAGTCAAGGAGATGCACCAGGCTGCGTTTCCTGCCAGTCAGAATTGCAATCCTACCTGGGAATAGCCGGGGGTGGTGGTGTAGAAATTGCCCCAGGGAGGGATTTAATGTGCTCAACTTTGGTGTTGGCTTCCAAAGCAAAAACTATAAATATTTTTCACTGGGGCGGGGGGGGGGGGGAAACGACTGAGAATTTTCCTTTTTCTGAGTTCAATTTTTTGATTGGCTTAACTTTCTTGATTTATTCCCTCAACCTGATCCCTCTTATACATTTGTTGTTGTTGTTAGTTGCGAAGTCGTGTCCAACCCATCGTGACCCCATGGACCACGTTCCTCCAGGCCTTTCTGTCCTCTACCATCCTCCGGAGTCCATTTAAGCTCACACCGACTGCTTCAGTGACTCCATCCAGCCACCTCATTCTCTGTCGGCTCCTTCTTCTTTTGCCCTCAATCTTTCCCAGCATTAGGCTCTTCTCCATTGAGTCCTTCCTTCTCATTAGGTGGCCAAAGTATTTGAGTTTCATCTTCAGGATCTGGCCTTCTAAACAGCAGTCAGGGTTGATCTCCTCTAGAACTTACCGGTTTGATCACCT
>QLTV01000558.1:232657-248553 GCA_003457575.1 Thermophis baileyi
GGGCGGAAGGCGGGGGAGGGGGGGGAGCCGGAAAGGGGGGGCGGGCGGGGGGGGGGGGAAGAAAGGCAGCCGCCTCGCCGGAGGGGCTGCGCGCGCACCTGGGTGGTGTGGGAGGAGGGGGGAGGGCGCGCGAGCCAGGGAGCGGGAGCGCGCACGTCCTCGCCGCTGCCGCCTCCACGTGGCCGCCGCCCGCTTCTTGCCGTTTGCTTCCCTCCCGTGCTTCGGAAATGGAGGCTCGGCGGGACTTTTCATGGAGCCGCGCGATCCTCCTCGCGTTTGGGATTTCCTTCTCTGCTCCTGCACGGTTCCAGCTGCGCTTGTCCGCGCCCCACCCTCCCATGCTGCGAGGGAAGGGAGTGCCCACGATGCGGGAAGAGAGGATCACTCCTTCACTCGTCTCTGCCGGGACAGAACGAGCAAGGAGGGCGTCCCAAAATCGCTATAGTGTAGATCTAGATATTGGCAGAGAGATCGAGCCGGGTCACGACTTTTTGAGACGCCCTCGTATCTAGATTTTTGTACGGGGAGAGCAAGAGAGCAAGCCACAAAAATAAAAGCTAGCAGAAGGTAGTTCATATACTGTAACCCATCTCTGTATAGAATTCTATATCTAGATGAATGGAGATGAGTGAGCTTTAGTTAATGGCTTGGAAGGCTTGCTTCCTTGTTACGGGGAGAATCCGCAGTCAATTCCTGGAGCAGTTCTTGCTTCCTGTTTGGGTTCCTGTTACATTTGTATGGTTAAAAAGCCATAAATGAAGAGAGAAATTCTAGGTAACTTGTAAAGGAAAAACCGTTGTGAATGCAGCTACATGTAACTTAAATTTGCCCTCTGTTAGGAGAACTTTCAAACTGATTGCTCAGAATAAAATTATTGTATGCTGAAAACTTGTGACCTCCAAGTATTTAGAGTGGGAAGGACATTTAGGTTTCTCAATACAAATTGCTAAATTGCAGTGCTTTGGAAAATTTGTTTATCTGAGCAAGGGTCTATATTACTAGGGTTGACAATGTAATTAGAATTCCACAAGTCTAGTTTCCTCTTGGTACCTGCCTGAGGTCTGGTAGATCCAAGAAATGATTGGATATAATTTGGATTTCCCCTGTATTTGCACTTTTGAAACTGCACACATTATTTTCTACTCATCAGCCTGTTTGCTGGTGGTAGGCCAGTAAACCATTTGCAGGTATTTCTCAATCTGACTAAGTGAATTGCGCCAATATTATATACTTTGGTACTATTGATCACAGTTCCTTAGTGCAAAGAATTTAAGATTAGTTAATGGAGAGAATACTTTTTACATTAGTTGGAGAAATATGTGCACTTTAGTGTAACAATGAATTGCATTAACCCTTGTCTAACTTTTGTTCTACAGCTGTTTGCAGACACAGTTCCAAAGACAGCAGGTTGGTAAAGTTAGAAACATTTATTGGCATGTTCATTTGAATTAATACATTGTCAAAGATCTAAACAAATTCTGCAATTTCCTTTTAGAAAATTTCCGTGCATTGAGCACTGGGGAGAAAGGTTTCGGTTACAAGGGATCATGCTTTCACAGAGTCATTCCTGGATTCATGTGTCAGGTATATAGCTCCATCAATTTAGTAGCATGTGTTATCAGTGTATGTTCTTAGTTGCTTGAGAAGCCTTGGAATTACTGCAATTACTAAAACAACCATTGTACATTAATGTGATAGCAAGTGGTCTACTGTGTTTTAAAGTCTCAGATGGATTTTCACCTAGCCATCTTGGCTGGAGGTGATGAAAAACATGATGGTAAAACATGATGGGGAAAGCCTGGCTAAATTGATGTTTGTACTTGGGATGTGTTTCTGCAGGGTGGTGACTTTACCCGCCATAATGGAACAGGTGGAAAATCTATTTATGGTGAGAAGTTTGCCGATGAGAACTTCATACTCAAGCACACAGGCTGTGGCATTTTATCTATGGCGAATGCTGGTCCCAATACAAATGGGTCTCAGTTCTTCATCTGCACTGAGAGAACTGAATGGTAAGTAAGCCTTGGCTTGAGATTGAATTGGTTCACTTGACTTGTTTAAGCAATCGTCCTGGAATAGAGAGCCTTACCTAAAGTTGCACAAGTAACCATCAGTGTAATTCCTGCTAAAATAGCTATTGCCATACCCTGAATGCTGATGAGATATTCGTTTGTGGAATTGCAGGTTGTATTCACCATAGTATTCATCTGTACTTCCTTAGGTTGGATGGGAAACACGTGGTCTTTGGCCAAGTCAGAGACGGAATGGACGTTGTGAAGAAAATGGAGAGCTTTGGCTCAAAGAATGGCAAACCAAGCAAGAAGATCATCATCTCTGATTGCGGAGATATGAAATAACATTCTTCTTGTCTTAACAAATCGACCATTCCTTCTGTAGCTGGGGTTAGTCCCCTCTGAATCTTTATGCTCCTGACTTCTGCTGCGTTTCTATTGGGTTTCAATTTCTGCTCCCTCACAAGTCCAGCTGGACTGAAGACAAATTTGTTTTCAAAATGAAATAAAACAAGTTAAACCAGATGCTGATTTTGTGTTTTCTTCCTGCAGGCAAAAGCTCACTGTAGGAATTCTGTTGAATTATGCGGAGAGCATAACAAATATTACAGATGTTGGGGATGGACTACAAGTTGGGCAGTAGGAGATAAAAGTTTTATTCCTGGTGTTCTGGAGGGCTTCTAACCACATGGCTATAGAGTGCTCAGTGTCAGTTTACTAAAGCAAATCCTTGTTCTGCTGATACACAAATAAGTAAAAATTATTTGAACTGATTTAAGATACTGGCTGTGGGAGATTCCAATTCACAGTTGGGACAGGCATTATGAAATGGGCTGCACTTCTGTAATTAGGCTGGTTAAGCTGCATAGCTTAGAAACAAAAGAATTAAGGTTGAAACAGTGCTGTCCCAAAAGTTGGATGTATTGAATAAGCAAATGAGAAACAAACTTACTAGAGCAAATGTGCTCAAGCTTTTCCTCATCCATTAATGGATTTCTTGCTGGATCTCAAAAGCAGACCAGTAGCTTAGCAAGTGATTTGCTTCAAATGATTTTGATTTTTACTGAGATTGTGGGTGCACACACTGCTGGCTTTTCTTGTTTGAAATATTTCTAAATACCACATTTTGTCATTCTGTGGTAACTATGAGGCTACCTTCCTACAGGAGAGGTCAGTAATGCAGTATTTGCATATTTGCCATATTCCCACATCTAGTCTACAGTAGTTTGCCTGGTTGACTTCCCAAGCATGACATTCCTGCAGAGATCCATTTTAAGTCTTCTAAGCAGCATAAAAGGGATTCCTTTATCCAGTATGTTTTTTACTTCGGGCAAGCTCTATGTAATAATGGTTCCCATTTAGGTTAATGCTACCAATTGCCTGTCATCAGATCTGTCTTACAAGGACTGTACAGTGGTGCCAGGAGTAACAACTGACCAGAGGTCATAAAAGACAACTGGAATAAAATCTGGATTGCTTTGGCATTTGCCTGCTAAAACCTGGTTTCATAACACTCAGCATAACAGGACCGGTTAATTGGCTGTGTTCCATTGAGATCCTCTTGGTCCTGTCAGTGCCTTGTTAAATTTATTGGGTGGAATCCAATTTTGCTACACCAGGTTTGCAAAGAGTTTAGTGTGAAGGATAAAGTTTGATAGGGCAGCATGTCCAGCAGTGCAGTCCTAAGAATAGTGCAAAGTCCAGATGTGTTCCCAGTAAATGTCCAAAGTAAGGATCTTACACATAACAGCATTTTTTTTCAGTGTCTCTGAGTTCAAAAAAAAATCCTTCAATCTATAATTTGCAAATCAGTGCATTTCACATTTTCCATTCTTGCTAATATTGCAGGCAGGGGTGGGTTGTAGATCCTTTTGCTGCCGGTTCGCTCAGGGTCGCGTCGTGCGCGCCCGCAGCAATCAAAAAATAGCTTATGCGCATACACAGAAGCAAAAATTAGCTTATGCGCATGCGCAGAAGCAAAATCCAAGATGGCTGCGCCCACGGAGACACCAACGGAACCAGCTCCGTGATGTCATCGCAGAGTTACTAACGGTTCTAAAGAACCGGCTCTGTGACATCGCCGAGTTACTAACTGTTCTAAAGAACCGGATAGAACCGGTAAGAACCCACCTCTGATTGCAGGATATTGGTGATACCCTCAATAGGCAGAGGTTTTGCTAGTGATTAATGTTTAGATGTGCCAACCTCAGGGTTTCTCATTAAAAATTCAGGGTTGAGGTTCATTCCTTTTAGTCTTGCAATAGCTATAAGGCGGGGTGTCAAATTTGAGGCCTGCAGGCTGGATGCATCACACGCTGGCCATGCCCACCCCCATTTTAGTGAAGGGGAAAATCACGATACATCATGTGATGACAATGACATGAGTTTCATAGCCCCTGCTTATAAGGTGTTCAATATTTATTTCCTGATCATGACTGCAAGCTCAGAAGATTTGAGATCTTCCCATATAAGAGAAATAATGTGAGATTCATTTAAACTCTTGACTTCAAACTGGCCTGCCTTCTATTAGCAAATGCCATTAGATAAGGTTTATAATTTACTAAGTTTTACAAAGCAAGATCAAGAAATGTTAACTTTAGGAACCTGACATACATTTACACAACTCTTCTTTAGTTGCTCAGGGGCTATAGGACTTTGAAAAGCTAATGCTAGCACTTTCAAATTTGGTACCAAAAATGACATCTTTCCCTGCATTTGTTTATGAGGAGATACCTACCATTTGATTCGCAGTTTGGAAAAAAAAAATCTCTCCCACCCTCCCCACCTTATCTAAACAAATAACTGAAGTTAGAATGCAAAGTTACCATTCAGGCTATTTTAGAGAACAAGCTGCATATGAACCTTCAACTCTTAATACTGTTCATGAGAAAAATTCCTGTGAAGTTATTTCAGCCTCAAATGCCATTCAGAATGTTACTCAATTTCTAACCAAGTGACTGGGCAGCATACAATTATAAAATTATAAAACATACATTAAAACAATAAATCATCCATAAAATAAGTTCAAACAGTAATGATTAATCAACTAATAGTAAAGCCAAGTAACAGGCACTTGACACACTATGTTAAAAATGCTTGAACATATATACCCTTAAATGTGAGCCATGGTAGCGCAGCGGTTACAATTACAGTACTGCAGGCTACTTCTGATTGCAACCTGCCAGCAGTTCAGCCCTTCCAGTCTCACCGGCTCAAGGTTGATTCAGACTTCCATCCTTCTGTGGTAGGTAAAATGAGGACCGAGATTATTGGGGGCAATAGGCTGACTCTAAACCGCTTAGGGCTGTAAAGCACTGTGAAGCAGTATGTAAGTCTAAGTGCTTTTGCTATTGCTAAATTATTGAGTTCTCATAAAGTTGTCTCCCTCCCCTAGACAGATACAGCCTTAATTTTCTTTAGCAAGAAAAGAATTGGCATGAGGGAGGCATCCTTTCTCTTTGGATCTGAGGCTTCTTCATTCCGCCCTCTGGCAGGTCAGTTCTTGCAGGCTTAAATCTGTCAATCCAAAACAGTGCAGCCACTGGGTCCTTTCAGACTTTTAATTAATTTTTTTTCCTATGTTGATGTATTCTCATGTTCTACTTCATTATTTAATTGTTCTACTTTACTTTGTAAGCCGCCTACAGTAGCTCCACGTGAGACAGGCGATAAATAAATGTCACAAATAAATAAAAATGAATAACGGAGGGGTGAAGATAACACAGAATTCTCAAAATGTTGCAATCCAGCCTTGCAACGTTTGGAAGGACTTTGCATTTAAAGCACTTATGAAGGTCTGCAGGAGACAGATCTACCTTTATGTCCCCTCTCGGGAATCAGACCACAACTTGAAGATCCCTAGGGAAGATTGAACGCTCCACATTACAGCGTTATCACAGCTATATTGGCAGCAGCCTGTGATAGAGCGACAGTTTTGCAGTAAGACCTAGTTCAATTCCTATGCTTATCTTGGCTACTGCTGGAGAGGAAGAACACAGCGAGGGGCATTTATGCCTTCCAGCAGAAAGCAGCTGTTACTGTAAGGGGGGGGGAATCAACTCAGCCTAGCAGAATGTCCTGGTTTCCCCCCAATTTGTCCATCAGAGGTGGTCCAGGATGATTGATACTGGAGTAAGGTCAGCAGAGGATTGCATGCCAGCCGCATCACCCCACATTTCAAACTGCCTACTCATAACTCCAAATCGGAAGGGAGCCATCATCCCCAGCTAGCATGGCCAGGCAGAGAGGAATTGTAGTCCCAACATACCAGCCTCAACGTGATGAAATGGAAGCATAAGATTAGACCACAGATGACCCCCCTCCACCCTCTCCTGCCCCCCCCGGGAAGAACAGTTTTCCGCGTTGTAAAGGGAAAGGGATCTGCTAAGGCATTTCTAGGAGTTCCCGCAGGCCGGTCGGTCGGTCGGTCCCCGTAGAGATCCCATCCCAGCGGGATCCCTTGAATGCTCTTGCTGCAACGAAGCGTGTTTGGCGCCGTCTCCCCCTCTTGCTCGGGAGTAGCCCCGCAGTTTTGCGCCCGCGCGGCTGAAACCGCCGCAATGCAACACAAGCGGAGCCCGGAAAACGGGGGGGGGGAGACAGGGATGTCCCTCGCCCGCCTCTCCGCAGCCCTGGTCGGAGCCCCAAATGGCGGCTTTCGGGCCCTGCCTCGCTTCCGTGCCAGGGCGTGACCGCCAGGCTAGCCGAGCAGGACGCTTGCAAAAGCGGGCGAGCTGTGCAGCGCGGCGAAAAGCCCTCCCCGCTCCCAACTGCGGCCACGGCAGCCGCCCTTTCTTGCAGAAAGCGAGCAAAGCCCTTAGGGAGAGAAGACGGAGCCGGCTCCCTGCTGACTCACTCGACCCTGTGGGCGGGCGAGGGCGAGCCGGCCGCGGGGAAGAACCCAGCCCCAAGTGGGGCACTGGAAATCTACAGCGGCCTTTCCGCCTTTCCCGAGCCAGGCTTCATTCCCGCCCAGCCTTCAATCCCACAGGCTCTCGCCGCCGCAGCGCCCAGCGCGCCCCCTAGCGGACCTGGGAAGCCAAGGCTGGCGCTTGCGAGTTTGGTACCAAAAATGACATCTTTCCCTGCGTTTGTGGACAAGGAAATACCTACCATTCGACTCGCGGTTTGGGGGGGGGGGAAATCTCTTCCCCCTTCCAGCTCTCAAGGTTATTGGAGAACTTGCAATCGGCTAGCCGAAACTGGATATACAGTCAGTCCCGCCCTGGTAAGGTACTAATAATGCGATTTTTCTGGGTTCTGCTAAGGAACAAGGTAGTCTCAAGGTGTTGTAGGAAGCCCCCCCCCCATGAAATATTTGGGGGGATATTAAGAGGCAGAATATTATATTTCCCTAAAGGAGAAATGGAGAAACATGCTTTTAAAGGCAGAAAGCAGCCCCAATTTCCTGCATAGTAAAACAGCCGCCAGCAGATGCCTGAAATTTTTAGAGATGGATATTTTATGCCCATTAAGAAATCCAGGCCAGCCTATTCACAAACAAAACACCTTCAGCCACAGCTCCCCCAGGCTGGGATTAAAATGTAGATTCCTCACACAAATTCTAAGAACAGGACATGAACTTTAGGACATAATAGGATTAACCCACCACCATTGAAATAGCAAAAGACACAAAGGCCTCTTCATTGCACAATTCCCAAGAACAGTTCAAACTTCAAAGTCACAGAAACCTATAAAAAGATCCATCCACTCATTCAGCCGATTTGTCAGCTGTCCCAGAACTGCATGCTGTGGTTGGTTCTGCTCATCAATAAACAGAGTCCTTTCCAATCAGCCTCGCATTTTATTTCCAACGTCTTTCTCCCGGTTTGGAACCGGACCGGATTTTTCTTCCATCAATTTCCTCAATCCCAAAAGATTGCTACCTAAAATCAAATCCCCAAATCTCATTGGGCTGTGAATTACAAAACAGCCCACTGAGAAGGAAAGCTGTATGCTAGTTGTTAAAACTGAACTATGTGGTATTCATAACAAAATGGAATTGTCAGACTGGAAGACTGTGAGGTGTGTTTCTTGCTTCTCATACTAACTGGCTGGGAATTCTGGGAGCTGGAGTTACAATACATTCAGAGAGTATCAGGTTGAGGAAAGCTGATCTAGATGGATAGATGGACCTAATTTGTGTTTAAAACGGGCTGGGTTCACCAAATGCAAAACCATTCAAATACACTGTTTAGCATTCTGTGTGACACAATCTCACCTGCAATAAATTTGCTTGTTTCAAGAAATGATCTTGAAGAGTTGTGCAGATGTTGCCTTATTAAATCCATAGGCATGTTTTGCCACTTTGCAAAATCCCTTTGAGGGAACAGGGCCCAATATTTTAGCTTCTACTCCATTCAGTGTTAACCACTGGCCAGGCTGAGCACCTGCTTCAATTCCTCACTGCATTCTGAAGACATATGGGTAGGAGAGCTTGTGGAAGGCTGAGAAGGGGCTTGCTGGAAGGTTACCTGGCAGGCAGGATTCTTTCTGAAATGCATGTTTTTACCTGCTCTTAAACCTCAAAAGATTCCAACATGGTCTACTTAAACCAGTAGAAACAATGAAATGCTAACAGTAAACATAGAATTGCAACAGAAACATGACAATCAAGTCCTAAATGTTTGCTTTGAAATCCAGTGCAAACAATATTAGAAGGTACAAAGAAAAAAAAATTGCCACCAAGAAGTGAAAATAACAGAATGCTGTTGGATGAAGATACTACAGCTGACATAATCCTGGGAAGCCACTGAATGGAAGTTCAGTTGCTAATCAATCTTAAATCCCATTGATTTGAAAGAGATCTTATCCACTTTTCTCTTCAGTGGCTAAGGTGGTATGGAGCAGGATCCCTAAGGCTGGTCTTAGGTGTAAGCCAGGTTCAGTTTGAGATAAACTGGTCCCTAGGCATTTAAGGACTTCATAGGGATGGGCATGTTCCTTAACTGCTCTTGCTGTTCTGGTATTGTAGGGGAACACTGATGAAACATTGAAGAATGCAAGGGCACATACATATACATCAGCTTAACCCTGAAAGAGAGGAGCAGGTGAGAAAGTAACTCAAGATAGCTCTGCCTTGATTTTCTTTGGTGTAAGAATGGAAAGAAAATTAGGTAAGCTATCAGGCTTTCAGGATTTAATTATCTTGATCGGGCTATGGCTACAATAGAATTCCAGTAGTCCTTCTGGGGTCTGTTTCTTGGCCTGACCTACCTCAAAGGGCTTTCAATTTCTGGAGCCCCAGAAAAGTGGGTACCTGCAGCTCTTGGTTTGGTCCATAATGAAGCAGCTCCCTCCCTTGGAAATGTTTATGACCTGGTTTGATTGGTATTTGCATGTTGTGATGTGATTGGTTCAAGAAAAGTTAGCCATAGATTCTGGATTTGAGCAGGTAAGAAGCATGTGATTTTATTATTATTTTTTTTGGTGGAAAGATGCGTAGCTAATACTGCATCCAAAGAGGAAGCTGCAGAAAAAAGGAGTAAGTCTGAAGTCTTCTGTAAGAAATATCCTGACCAGATATTTCTCCTGTCAAGATTACAGTGTTGTCCATGCCCTTTCCTGGCCTCCAAGAAAGCAGCTTTCCTCAAACCTGATGCTTTTCCCATGGGTTGGATCTCAGTTCCCATAATTCCCAGACACTTTTTTTGGGGGGGGGGGAACGCAAAGAAAATAGAAGTCCAGCACACTTACAGGACTAATTCAATAAAACCTTCTGACTCACAGTGCCACCTGGTGGTCTAGATGGGGGCATTCTAGACTTTTATGGTTACTGCAGCTTTTGTTTTTCTTTCTCTAATGGTGATTTAACTCGCTAGAGAAGCCAAGTTATACCACCCTTTTCACTTCCCAGTGGCAGTGGTCAGTGGCCTTTCTGTGTTGCATTATCCACAGAGCAGAAGTGCCAATTATACAGAAGGGGGGGGGAATTAAAGTCTTGCTGCTCTTGTATCTTTAGTTTTTAGCTCAGACCCTGATGATTTTTAATAAGATCCAACCTTAAATATGCACAGCAATATCCACTGATCATATCAAGGTTTTCTGTATTGTGTGGAGCCAGCTGTGCTGATTTTCTAGTCCTAGTTTTGAGCTGAATGGGTTTGGGGAACCAATGTCATTGTCTTTTCTATGCCAGCCTGCTCCCTGAATATTTTTAGAGGGTGAAGTAAGCAAAAGCCGGAGAAATAAGAAAGAAGAAGAGCAGCTAAGAGTTTTAATAACTTCCTGCCTTTGATTTTCTGCCTAAAATTCTTGAAACTTTTATGTGGGCCATGGATCCTTAATGTGGAAGATCTTAGAGGAATCATGGAGTTGCTACGATAGAAAAAAAGGGCTTCCCAAAGGGGCTTTTCCAAAAGGCAACTGGACTTTCTTGGTCTTTTTCCTTGAAAACATTTTGCTTCTCATCCAGGAAACTTCTTCAGTTTTGTTCATCAGCTCAGTTCTTCTTCTGAGAACTGAGCTTTTTGGATGAGAAGCGAAACGTTTTCAAGGAAAAAAACCAAGAAAGTCCAGTTGTCTTTTAGAAAAGCAGAGGGAAGAAACAAGACATAAACTCTCCACTAATCCCTGAGGGGCCTTTCTGCTTTGCTCCTACGCCTGGGTGATAAGTGGCAGTTAAGAAAGGGGAGATTCCTGGCAGTTCCCAATTGCTCACAGAGCTGCTGGTGGTGGTGGTGAAGTTCTCACCATCCTGTTCCTCCCTTTCATTTGTAGCCAGAGGCCTCTGATCAGAAACTTCTCAGCCCTGCCAAGTCTTCTGCTATTTCTGGCCTACTCGGGAGAAGAAGTTATCTTCTTGCTATTTTTAATCAGGAAGCTTTAGCCAGAATGGGAGAGCTGCTCTTCCGTCAGCATGAATGGCTCCGAAGATGGAGCTGCTTGGTCAGGAGGGGAGAGATGGGCAGGGCAGGGCAGAAGACCTGTATAAATAGCATCAAAACTCTCATTCTCGGTGTGGGTAGCTCCGGGCAGCAGCCAAACTCAGCGTTCGGTGCTGGCTCCTTGTTGAGGCCAACGGTGTTTGTTTCCTCCAGAACAATGCCAACCCACCGGCTCGTGATTGTGCGCCATGGCGAGAGTACCTGGAACCAGGAGAACCGCTTCTGCGGCTGGTTTGATGCTGAGCTGAGTGAAAAGGGGAAGGAGGAGGCCAAGCGGGGAGCCCAGGCCATCAAGGAAGCAGGCTATGAGTTTGATTGTTTCTACACCTCGGTACTGAAGAGAGCCATCCGCACCCTCTGGTACATCATGGACGGCTGTGACCAGATGTGGGTGCCCGTGGTACGCACCTGGCGCCTGAATGAACGCCACTACGGGGGTCTGACGGGCCTCAACAAGGCTGAGACCGCAGCCAAGCACGGGGAGGAGCAGGTCAAAATCTGGAGGCGATCTTATGACATTCCACCTCCCCCCATGGATGAAAGCCACCCTTTTTATAAAGTCATCAGCAAGGTCAGTGGCAGCACAATGTTTGATAGAGGACTAACAGGTGTGGGCATTGGGGCAATCAATAAGGCTGCGGAGATGTGGATTCAAATATAGGTAGTCCTGGACGTACGACCACAATTGAGCCCAGAATGTCTCTTGTTAAGTGAGACATTTGTAAGGCTGAGTTTTGCCTCATTTTACGACCTTTCTTGCCTCAGTTATTAAGTGAATCACTGGAGTTGATAAATTAGTAACCCGCTTTTTAAGCGAATCTGGCTTCCCCGTTGACTTTGCTTGTCAAAAGGTTGCAAAAGGGGATCCCATGACCTTGGGACATAGCAGTGGTCATAAGTATGAACCAGTTGCCAAGCATCTGAATTTTGATCCCGTGATCATGGGGCTGCTACAAAGGTTATAAGGGTGAAAAACTGTCATGAGTCACTTTTTTCAGTGTTGTAGCTTTGAACGGTCACTAAATGAACTGTTGTAAGTTGAGGACTACCTGTACCTCATTTGTAGGAAGCTTGGGGGTCAAGAGTGACCTTGACTAGTCTCAGCCTTCCTTCCTT
The DNA here is from genome assembly GCA_003457575.1 of Thermophis baileyi. Taxonomy (NCBI): domain Eukaryota; kingdom Metazoa; phylum Chordata; class Lepidosauria; order Squamata; family Dipsadidae; genus Thermophis; species Thermophis baileyi. Next base: position 244,671 of record QLTV01000558.1, read on the forward strand.
CCTTCCTTCATCTAATTCTCAACAAGGATGTGAGAAAAAGATATATAGAAGGGAGGGAAGAGCTGTTTTGCTGCCTTGTGTTTTTTGGGAGGAATGTTCGAAATATGAGTAGCAAAAAGCTCATCGATCGGCTGTTACAACACATTTAGAGGAAAACCTCCTTATGTCCCTGCAATAAAGATCTTCCATCTGGGTAGAATACTGTGCAAGGAACATGGGGGGGGGGGCCTCTGCGAAGGAAAGTCCACCTTAAAAATTAAAAAGTCTAAGGTTTCACATAATCCTCTGACCTATCATGGGTTTTGGTTTGGTGGGCTATGGGAGATGTTAAGCTGGGTGAGGTTTAGTCAATAAACCATGGCTTTCTTGGAGACACTATTCAGAGTAATTAATTCAGATTCCTCATCAGTGCAGGATGAGATGATTGTCTGATGATCCCTCCAGCAAAGAAGCCAGCATTTCCTGATATTTTTTAATTAGGAATGAAGAAGTAGGAAGCTTGAATATGGGATCTATTATGCCCTTCTCCCCCTCCCCCTCCCCTTCCCCCTCTTATCTATTTCCTTGTCCCCTTCCCCTTCCTCCTCCTCCTACCCCCCTCCCAGTCTCTTTCCCAACAGTACTTTCTTAATACAGTACCTTAAGCAATTCTTGGCGCTCTATGTAAAGCTAAGGGTTCTTATACCCACAGTTCTACAGCCTTTTAAAAGGTTCTTACAACCTTTTTAAAACTGGTTCTTACAACCTTTTAAAAGGTTCTTACAACCTTTTTAAAACTGAACTGAGGCCACTGGGAATTGTATGGAACTCGATGAAAAAAAAAATACCTGCAATAATTTTGAGAAAGAGTCCTAAATCATGAGGAAATGATTTCCAATCTGGTCTTTGCCTGGAATTTTGACTAGCTAAAGGAGGTGGGAATCTACAGGCCAACACTAAAGGTTTCCCTCATTGCACTAAGATACAATTTCCCTACACTTTAGCATAATTTGCAGTGGTTAGTTGAATGAGCCATATTGCTCTGGGTTCACTCTTCACTCTAAGCCATCTACCATGTTTTCTAAGCCATAACACAATTAAACCATGGTGTAAGTTAATGAACGTGTAAAGTTAGTCTACAAGCAGTTAAGGATGCTACTTAATTAGCTCTTTAGAGGCTACTTTGCAAAGCCTGATAGCCCTGGCCTCCAACTAGAGAGGTAATTGCAAACAAAATGGGAAAAGCAGATAGAAGATGAAAAATCTTATTTTTAAAATAGGTAGCATTAAACATCTATGACCTCATACATGTCTTAATTTAATTATTTAATTATTTTTTTACTTTATTTAATAATTCAGTATTGAAAATACAGCTTTCCCTTTTCATAGTGTGTGAAAGCTGATGCCAAGGCATTCGTTAATTTTAAGCTGTTACATTTTAAAGATCAGCCAATTAATCCTAAAAGAATATTTATTATTTTTGCTACAAAAGACTAACAAAGGAACTGTCTGGAAATTATTCAAATGCCATTAGTCATAATAAAAGAATGGGAGGATATCAAGCGGTTTCTCTGATGCTCCAGAATACATTATTCTAAAATGTCACACAAGTAGTTTGCTTTTTCTGGTATTCATCAGCATTTAGCTACCCCTTACTTCATCAAAATACCCACACAAGTGCAAATGTTTTCCCTGCCTTCCAAAGATGCATTCCACATATTGGGGGGGGGGGATCGTACTCTCTACTCATTAAGAATCAGAAAGTACAGCAGTCTCCTACACTGCTATTTCATTGCGCTATTTTTCAGCAATATCTAAAAAATACCTACTATATGCCATAGTTTCAAGTACCAGACTAAGATGGACAGACCAGGACTTGAACTACATTGGAGTTCCCCAATCTGACACATGACTGGCTGGGATGATCTAGTTAAGGAAGGCTGTAATGCACATTTTGCACACTGGGGCGCGATGCTCATCTCTGTTTTTTAGCCAAGGGAGCCAGCGTTGTCTGAAGAAACTTCCATGGTCATATAGCCAGCATGGCATCATGAAACATGGAACACTGTTACCTTCCCACCAAATTGGTACCTATTTATCTACTTACATGTTCATGCTTTAGAATTGCTAGGTGGGCAGGAGCTGGGGCAGGAACAGGAGCACACCCCGTCACACAGCGCTTGCGTCTAAAACTCGGTCTCTCAACTTTCCAGCTGACAAGCTCAACCTCTTATACACACACACACACACACACACACACACACAAAAACCAATATATTTTAAATATATATATTCAAAAAACCCAAAAACAAATTAAAAGATAAATAAGAACAAAAAGAAAAGATCAAGAAAAGCAGAAGATGCAAAAAGACAAAGGAATGAAAAAGTAAGAATAGCAGAAAAAGAATACTTCCAACTTTCTTTGATACAATATAAATTTAAAAAAATACATCAAACTCTGGATGAAGTGATGGATCAAGAATGAAGAATAGAATCAATTATTTCTGCTTTACTCCTCATCCCTCTCTTCCTCCAAGAAGTCATCCCCAATCTCCAAGGTTGACCCAAAGCTTTCTAACCTGCCCTTCTCAGCTCTAACCATTGTCTTCTGTACCACACAGGAACGAAGGTATGCAGGACTGAAGCCTGGGGAACTGCCAGCCTGTGAGAGCTTGAAAGATACCATTGCCCGGGCCTTGCCCTTCTGGAATGATGAGATTGCACCCAAGATCAAAAAGGGTAACCGGGTACTCATTGCTGCCCATGGCAACAGCCTCCGGGGGATTGTCAAGCACTTGGAAGGTAAGGACCACCATGCATCACCCAGCTCTGTGCATAATCATAATATTATGGATATTAATATATTTACCCATCCCTCTTGCCTCACACAATGTCTTTGTTTGGATGGGGGTGGAGAAGTAGAAGCCATCAAGCCACCATTCATTTTTTTAAAATGTTAGGTTAAAAATATTTTGATTAGGAAAAAGACCTTTTGATTTCACCTCAAGCTCTTTTACTAAAGCCTCCAGATCAACCAAGTCGCTGTTGAGCCATTATGGGATTGGTAGGTTGATGGTTTAATGAGCGTTCAGATCCAGCTAACTGTAGTTTGTTCAGCAAAGCATGACTTAGCATGCGCTCTTCTGAATCTGAACTGAATTGGGGAGTTACTGAAAAGGGGGGGGAAAGGTGCTCAGACACATAGACCTCATATGGGGTCATACAAGTTAGGTCCCAGCACTTACTTATAGTATATGCAATTTTGGTTGCGTGGACAGACCAACCAGGTTTGCTAAGAGAGTTGCTGTAAGGCCAGGGCACCGAAGGACAGCTGAGTCTGGCCTTCATGAAGGAGTATATCACTTACAGGTGACCTTTAGATGGGCAGAGCATCAGATTTGTGGCTTCTCAGATATGTACTTAGGCTCCTTGAACCTTCGTAACTTATGTCTGCCTTCTGGGACCATCCTAATCTTACATAGGAAGCATTTTGCTGCAACACAGTATTAACCAGCTTAACAGAATGATGATTATACACCATTAGTATACCATGAAAGCCAACAAGCACATCTGGCATGGAGCTCTCACCTAGTAGTTGCCATGTCTGTCCTTAAAATGGTTGTCATGATGGATAAGGCCAATTACTAAACTTATTTATTACAAGGCACAGTGGAAAGATTGTTTTTTATCCCCTCTACTCTAGCATTCAAACCCTTCCTTCCTTCCTTCCTCCCTCCCTCAACAAGCACATCTGGCATGGAGCTCTCACCTAGTAGTTGCCATGTCTGTCCTTAAAATGGTTGTCATGATGGATAAGGCCAATTACTAAACTTATTTATTACAAGGCACAGTGGAAAGATTGTTTTTTATCCCCTCTACTCTAGCATTCAAACCCTTCCTTCCT
>QLTV01000558.1:278597-326502 GCA_003457575.1 Thermophis baileyi
GCAGGCGTCCGGCTGGGTGGTGGTTGATGTCTCCCCCCAGCATTCGGCTTCTCCGTGCTCACTGTTTTGCTCGGACGTGGTTTGCAGGGTCCCCTCAGTAGAGCGAAGATTGCTTCTCTGGGTTGACCGTTCTGCAGACGTTGCTTTCTGTAAGGATTGCCTCTCCGTCTAACTTAAGAAAGCGAGAACTTTTGAAACAATGTATTTCAAAAGGATCTTTTATTAAGCAGAAGTGAAAGCATTCCATTCAAAGCAACGTCTGAATACCCTTAGGCAAAGCAGGTAGAGTTAAAGCAGTAGAGACCCCTCCCATTAGCCAGAATGCAGATTCTAGCCAATACACAAGTGTGAAAATGTTTTCTTTATCAACTGCTCTGGGAACCGGATAAACATACATTTCTCTGACCATCTTCTGTTATCCATTGAAGTGAAACATCCCACATTGCCCCTCATAAACCTTCTCCAAAAGTGAAGAGATCTCAGGATGTTTGGCGCCCGGGCATGGATTGTAAATCGTCAATTGACACAGGCAATGCTAATAAATCAAACCCAAGGCCCCCCCTTCTCTCAACTGAATGGCACGATCACTCTTTGGGATCTGAAAGAGAAATGACGGAGGGGAGTAACAAGAATTGCAGGAAACGCTATTTGAAAGGGTTTCCTCTCCACCGTTTCTCTCTCTCTCTGTCTCTCTATCTCTCTCTCTCTGTCACACACACACACACACACACACACACACAGAGAGACATTTGATGAGAAATGGGCAACCGGGTAAGGGGACTGACCCTCCCCCACCTCCAGCTCGGCACCTGCTCCAGCTCGGCAACTGTTCAGAGTGGCGTCCCGAGGCCTGGCCTCTGCGTGGGTGACCCCCGCCCGGCCAACGCAACAAATGGGCTCCCTCACAGCACCTCCTCTCCCACGTGAAGCAGCAGCCAGTGCGGGATCCGTCTGTGCGGCTATGAAGTGGGATTGGCATGGCCAGTTCTTGCCTGCAGCATTGACGGCCAGGATTGGATCAGAGCTGCCGCCGGCCAAGATCATCAGGCCAGACTCGGTGAGCCGGAGGTGCCACATATGCGCAGCTGCCGCCCAGGAGGAGAAGAGCATGCCAGAGCCCAAACGCTGAGCCTCACCAGCCTCGGAAACCAGGGATCTTGCAGGCTTACCGGCCACGTAAATCCCCGGGTTGTTTGCAACTCGAGCGAGTTGCACAGCCGTCCGCCCCAAACCAAGCGGCAGGGAGGCTTCAGGATGACGCTCGGGACTGCCCGGCCGAGGACAGCACCCTTCTAGTGCCCGCCACCCTGGCAAAGGCGAAGCGGAACCAGGTGTGGTTCTCAGTACATGCTGAGCTTAAGAAAAAGAGGAGAGGCAGGAAAATCCCCTTCCCCATTTTCCTGCCGAGCCTTCAGCGTTGCAATCCTGGAATACGCTGAAGGCTCGGGATGGAACTTTTTTGGCAATCAGCAGGAAAATGGGGAGGGGAATTTTCTTGCCTGTCATCCTTTTCTCAGTCTATGCTGAGCTTAAGAAAAGGAGTGATAGAATTAGAGTAGTGGGAGATGTAATCAGGGGCGGAGATAATGTATTCATTTTAGACACTTTGGATAGGTAGTGACGACATGATTACTAAGCCAATGAGGAAAAGGTGGGAGGTAAATTTGTAACGACACTAGAGAATATAAAGCAAATGTATTGATGATTTAGGATGTGTGACGTGTCCACTGTACCTGCGTGTGTGTGGTCCACCATCTTTGCAAAGTGAAGAATAAAATTACCATTGTTTTCTCTTGGAAGTTTTGGCTGGTAATTGTTTATTTCAAAACTAGACAACGAATCCCACACAGGGTTTTATATAAGCATTTTCCCAGCTTTATTTGAAAATGTCAGAGATTGAATCTGGAACCCAAGCAGGCCTCTAGACCAATTTCTCAACCCTTACACTGTCTTCCACCTCCAACATTGGTCTCATTAATTGCCCTGTAGAAAATGCGTGTAAGCATGCAGGTAATCACAAAGGATCTGTTTTGTTATCCAATCTATATGTTTTTAGTATATATTTAGTCATGTTTTCTATAAGTGATGAGCCTTCATGTCTCTTCTCCAGATACGTAGCAGTGGTGTACTCATCTACCATTGGCCAGAGGCGGACCTTGCGTTGCACAGCGATGATCAATGTTGGCATATGGGTTGGAAGCTTGATTCTGGCTACTCCCGCTATGCTGTACACCCGGATATTTTGGGACAACAAGACGGAGATCTGCCTTATAGACTTGCCAGGTCCCCATAGCGTATATTGGTACACCCTCTATCAATCCTTAATAGCATTCCTCCTGCCTTTGCTGGTCATTACCGTGTTGTATTCTTTGACTCTGCAGCATCTATTCCGTGCCATGCGCCGTGTGCATCGGAAGGCATCCGCCCGCAGCCAGAAGGTGACTCGCATGGCACTCACAATCATTGCGGCCTTCTTCATTTGCTGGACACCCTATCATGTGCTGCAGCTTGTTAATCTGACAGCCACTCCTTCAGCAACCTTCTTCTACTTGTACCAAGCTACTATTTGTCTCAGCTATGCCCACAGTTGCGTCAGCCCCATTCTTGTTATTTTCTGCACTGAGTTTTTCCAGGAGAAGATGGCCCAGTCCAGGTGGGGATAAAGAACTGGAGGTGTCCTGGTGGGAGAGCATAGCTCACTAGAGAGTCTCCAGGTCATGATAGAATGGCTAATCTTCTCTCCAGTAATGAGGGATTGCAGCTATCATAATATTCCTCCCCAGATCATCCCTTCCTATGCTGGGAATTATAGGTGCCATCATCCAATGCATCTGGAAGGTGCGGGTTGACTGTTCTTTCTAGAAATTGATTTATGTATTGTGGAAAACTCCCAAAATAGCAATAGCACTTAGACCTACAGTGCTGTACGGTGCTTTACAGCTCTCTCTAAACAGTTTACAGAGTCAGTATACTGCCCCCAACAATCGGGGTCTTCATTTTACCGACCTCAGAAGGATGGAAATCTGAGTCAACCTTGAGCCAGTGAGAATTGAACTGTCAAACTGCTGGCAGTCGGCAGTCAGCAGAAGTAGCCTGCAGTATTGCATTCTAATCACTGCATCACCATAGCTCTTATAAATAAATGTGATAAGTTGATATCTTCTCTTTTTTCATAGGTACTGCAAGTGTCTCACCAGGTGGACAACAATACGGGAACATCTTTCTTTTTCTACTGCAGAAATCACAGCTACCATGTATAGTCCACAAGTGAGCCATTCTGTGTCTCCGTGCAGCCATCATCACTTTGGGATAGAAATACCTTTAAGTTCCATGAATGAGACTTCCAGCTACAGTATGGCTGTCAGTGGGCATGGGGAGTGTAATGGATCTTAAGATTGCCATGTATGATTATTGCTTATTTGGATGTAAACTGAGAGTATTTTTCCTGAAAATAAATGGTGTTTTTCATATGGTCTTCATATATGAAGACACAAGAAAGTTGCTGTTGTGATGAGGAATCATATGAAGAGAAAGCAAAATGGACCATTGGATCCTTGAATTCGAAAAGTAGAGAGGCACTTTGAGATAATGAACTCCAATAATTGTATTCTATCAATATGTTGACTGTCTACTCATGGAATCTATAATACTCCAACACATCTTTCTAATATGTTCTTCTTCCAAAAGTGATTTCCCTCTAAGGGCTTTTCTGACAGACTTTCCAGGCAATCAATTCTTCCATGTCTTGCTGAATATGTGTTTTCAAGCTGAGATATCAGTTTTACTTGTTACCTGAAGAAATAGGCTACTTACAGTTGCAAAGAACTTTTCTGTCTGCCTTGTGAAACTGAATTTGTGAAATTAATGCAGTTCAGTTTTCTAAGATCAGTTAGAAAATTGAAAACCTGTGAGAATAATGCTACTGGTTGCCAAAAAGACAGTGCTGTTTAGCATCTTTTATGTTTCTCACAATTGAATATATTTTGGAAAATTAATGCTACTCTGCCATTTGCACATGAAACCAGCTCCAGTGTAAATCCTTCTTCCTGCTCAGTGCAAAATCTGTTAATGTAGGATGCAAATGCACCATTTCTCAGAGATGAGCAACCAGTGTCTATCCAACAGGGAAGAATTTATTACCTCCCAAGTTCATCCTGTCTAATTGAGAGATCTAAAGACCTTGAAAACTTACTGTACATGATTTGGTGATTTGATTAATAAAGGTGCTGTTCTAAAACAGACTGGAATTTTTCTTATAATTAATATGGATATCTTTATTTTGTGTGGGTGTCTGGGTGAGAAATGAAACTCTATTATACTGGGAAGTAAAAGAATCAAACCGTAAGATAAATAAAACCATAAGAAAATATTAGCTTTATACATGCCTTTCCTCCAATTCAGACACAGTAGTTGATAGAGCAGTGTTTATCAGCTTCAACTACATTAAGATAGGTGGATTTCAGCTCCCAGCATGCTTTAATTTGGATGGACTTCAACTCCTGGAATTCCCTTGCTAGCATGCTGGAGGGGGAATTCTGGGAGTTGAAATCCACACATCATACAGCCCCCTACATTGAGAAACATTGATCTAACTCAGCAGGGCTGTCGTCTGCACCCACTTCCACATTTCCTTCATTCAGCCATGGAGATGCCAAGCAGAAAAGAGCTTGTGGCGGGCGGGGTGCGCAGATTGGGGAAAAATACTTTTTGGCAGTGGTTTGCTCTCCAAGCTTGTTTCAATTTAGTTTCTGACAGTTTCGTTACCAGATTAGGTAACATAATCAGCAGGATTTTTTTATCCTATTCTCCTAAACTTATGTCTTGTGTGTCAGAATGGTCAACCAGACCATTTGAATGATAATCAACAAGAGAACCAATCAGCTGCTCAGAATTTAAATATACTGTAGCTACAAAGAACAACTAATCACACAACCAACTGACCAAACTGGCATAGAAGACATAAGCTAAGGAGAATAGGACAAGAAAATCTTGCTGATGATGTTACCTAGGCTGGTAATGAAAGGTTCAGAAACTAAATAGAAACAAGCTTGGAGAGCAAACCACTGCCAAAATTTAAAACCCGAGCTACAAGTATTTTCAATTATTTCAAAAAATATTTTTTCCTGAGGTTGCACCCTCCTGGAAAAGGATGCAACTTTGGAAAAAGCGACACGTCTGAGCAATGGACCTGGACCCCTTGCCCTGACTCGGATCCCTATCGCTGCCAAGACCTCCTTTGAATCATGTTTTGCTCTTCCATTCCTCGACTTTTCAACAAACTCTTGCAACTAACCAATAAAGGAGAATATTTGTAGCTCAGGGTTGAAATGAGGGCTCCTTGGTGCCCTCTGAGCTTGGTGATTTTTTTTGGGAGACGTTTCATTATCCAACTAGGTAACATCAGTGCTCAGCATTGATGATGCTTACCTAGTTTTGATAATGAAACGCCCGTAAGAAAACCACCAAGCTCAGAGAGCACCAAGGAGCCCTCTTGCAAATAAGCCCGTCCTGGAAACGACTATTCGCGTGGGAAGTGGGGGGGGGGGAAGGATCCCTAAAACAGCCCAAGGAGCCCCTTTTGTTTGTGTGTGTCTAAAAGCGCTTCCTTCTAACGCTCAACCAACACGCAGAGAGACGCGGAGGAAAACTTTTTAGCGGGAACGGTAGCGCGCGCTCAACCGGAAGTTGCTCGGGGAAACGTTCGGGAACAGGACCGGAAGGGGCGTGTCGATCACGTGACCTCATTGCCCTTAGGGTTAGGGTTGCCCTGACAGCAGAATCGCCTTCGCGGGTTCGCTTGGGCAAGGCGGCGGCGGCGGCGGCGGGGGGGGGGCTCGTCCGGCAGCTCTTGCCTCTTTCCCGAGAAAGGCGAGTGGGGCCTCCGCGTCCGGACTCGCTTTGTCCCCGCCGGCCTCATGGAGCGCTCCGGGGCCATGACGGACATGTACGACCAGGCGTTGCTGGGGATTTTGCAGCATGTGGGCAACGTCCAGGAGTTTCTGAACATCCTCTTCGGCTTCCTCTACCGCAAGACCGACTTCTACCGGCTGTTGATGCAGCCCTCGGACCGTCTGGGCTTCCCGCCCGGCGTGGCCAAGAGCATGACCGTTCGGGTAAGCCTGGCTGGCTGGGTCCCTCTCCTCCCTCCCTCCCCGCCGGCCGGTTTTTCCTTTGGACGCACGGATTTTGTTCTCTCCTGCCGGGTGTTTTAGGCAGCCTCTCAACTCAAACCCCCAGGACGGCCTCGTGAAGTAGGCCAGGCAGAAAGTGCTGAAGTGGGGCGAGAAACTTAGTGGTTCAAACAGGTTGTGGGAACCGGGCTGTTAAACCGTGAAATGATTGGTTGGTTGGTTTGGATTGGGCACTCGGTGTGAAGACAGTCGTGGTGTTTTGTTGACCGAGATTCAGAAGTTGTGGGTGCTCCAACACTGGAGGCTTTTAAGAAGAGATTGGATAACCTTTATTTGAAATGGTATAGGGTCTCCTGCTCCAGCAGGGGGTTGGACTAGAACAGGGGTCTCCAACCTTGGCAACTTTAAGACTTGCGGACTTCAACTCCCAGAACTCAAAGCAAAGCTGGCTGAGGAATTCTGGGAGTTGAAGTCCGCAAGTCTTAAAGTTGCCAAGGTTGGAGACCCCTGGACTAGGAGACCTCCAAGGCTCTTTCCAACTCTATTATTCTATATTCAGGTTGGAGCATAAGTTTTTACCTATCTTTAATAGTGTTAGCTACCCCGAGTTGTATTTCAGATCAGTCAGTGGCTATATAAATCTAATATATAAATATGTGGCCTGGCTAATAACTACTGCTGGGCTCATAGTGTGCTACATGAAAATGGATTGTATTGTACAATATAGGGCAAACTGAGGCAGTTAAGACTTAAGCACAGACCATGGCTTGGGATAGTGTATATAGCAAACACTGGCTATCGTCAACATGATTTATGCTGAATACAATAAATATTTGGATCCAAGTATATTTATGAAATAGCTGTATCAAGTTATGAGTAGGAAGAGATTCTTCAGGGTGGTTAATTTGGTGTTTGGGAAGTGCAGTTATTTTTATTTAGTTTGATGCCTGCAGGGCAGTTGCAGACCTTTATTAACCTCTTACTCTGCATTTTTCTTTAAATCCAAATAACTCAATTTTCTTTATCCATAATGGACTTTGCCCCTCCTTTACACTCACCATAAAATGCACTGGATTCACTGCTTATGACTATCAGCAAGTAGATAAATACTTGTTCTTGGAGCTGATCTGACACATAGAGCAATACTGTTATCGCCTTGAAATTGAAATGCAGTGTGTTAGCTAATCTCTAGTGATGGTCTGTAGGTTAATTATTGGGTTGTTGCTTGATTGCTGCATCACTTTCAGGCATTCAAAACCTTTGAACATCTGGCCCACCAAGATGATGAGAAAAGACAGCAAGAAATTGAGGAGAAGTTGAAGAAAAGAGAGGCGGATATGGTGGCTGCAGGAGAGAGAACAAAGGTGCCTCCTGCCGTTGAGGAGGTTGAAATCACCTCGGCAGTGGAGCAGGACTCTGGATTGGAAAGTGGAAAGGTTGCAGATGCAGAGGAGCCTGTGAAAGCAGAAGAAACCGTAGAAGCACAAGTTGCTGATACAACAGCAGAACTGCCGGTATCTGTCGCTGCCCCTGTGGAAAGTGAACAAACAGAATTCCCCAGGTGAGTGGCTCTAGTGGTGCTTGGACCACGTAAAAGAGTTAGTAACAAAGCGCAGCCATAGTGACCTAGTAAACTTGGGATAGGTTTGCCTTTGCTAAAGAGGAAAGACTATTAGGGAAACACATATTGGTGAACAAGCCATGGTCTTGCTGCTTTAAGTGACTGATTATGTACCATTGTGGTAGTTGTATATTAAAATGCGCAGTACTTCCTACCTTTGGGTTTTTCTGACCATGTGGCTTTTGTGGGAATTCTAGTAATGAAGCTTAATCTATGCAGTAGCAGTCTCTGAATGGCAAAAACAGATGGCAGCAGTCAAAATCTTGGAAATCTGCCTTTTATCTACAGTAGTCAGACTCTGTTCACCTAATCCAGAATAATGTATTCTAATTTGGCAAGCCTTTCTTTCAAATCCATTTAATTTTTGTTTTGCGCTCCCGATTTTTAAAGTTTTCCATGTGCTGTAACATCCATCCCTAGCTTCTGAGACACCATTAACATATTGGGTTTTTATTTCTACAAATACATAGTGATGAAACTGGAAAGCTGTTATACACATTTAAAGGCAATGTATAAGAGATATGTCAGTAATAATGTGAGTTATTACAACATTGAGAAGCCAACATGTGACAAATATGCTTGCCTGGTAACTGCTTAAAATTGCTGTTCTAACCATATATATAATAAAGTTAACCTCTCAAAATTGGCAAGTGTTGTAAGTATTGAGATGTATAGCTATAAATCATGTGATTTAGTATCAAACTATTCCACAATTCATGGGGCTGACAACTACTTTAGACATGTTAAGTCACCTGAATCTCTGTCACTTTGTTTTCCTTGGCTTGCAGGATTTTGGGGCGCTATTAAGAGGGAAGTAGATATCATCTACAGCAGTGATGGCGAACCTTTTTTGGTCCGCGTGCCAAAAGGGGGTGTGTGCGCGCCCATGGCCCCCGCGCGAATGCGCAAAGGCCTCACTGAAGCCTGGGATGGTGAAAACCGGCCCAACGGGAAAACCGGAAGTTCGGAAAAACTCACTTCCGGTTTGCCCGTTGTGCCGTTTTTCGCACTCCGGGGCTTCAGGACGCTTCCCTGAAGCCTCCGGAGGGCAAAACGGCCTTCCCCAAGGTCGAAAATCAGCTGGCCAGCGCGCACATGCGTGCTGGAGCTGACATAGGGCAACGCCTCGCGTGCCCTCTGATATGGCTCCGTGTGCCACCTGTGGCACGTGTGCCACAGGTTCGCCATCACTGATCTACAGTGTCTATTGATGCAACACACACCATTATGTGGCTGAGATTTTATGGTTCACAAATCTCAAATCCTGTACTCGGAGCAAAAGGCTTGGCAAGGCAAAGTCACTATTTTACTACAAAATTGTTGCTTACATCCAGTTGTTCAACCTCTTTTATGTAATCTGGGGTTTAATGATAATCTGGCTCGTCTCGTGATTTTTAAAAACTAATAAAATGTATAATACTTGAATGAACAATAAAGGTAACATTGGCTTTAAGTCAATGTTTAATTTATGGTGTTAATACTACTGTACTGACTTAGTTATCAAATTGAAGTAATGAGTGAGAGTAATTTTTATGTCTGGAACAATTTCTTGAATATGCATTCTCACTCTCCTGCTTATGGATAGTAGCAAGTAATATCAGATTGACTTTTTTTTAAAATCCAAGTTTCAAATAGGCAGTAGTATAGTTTACATTGTGATGTCACTTTATAATGTCTTCCTATCACGTTATCACTTTATTGGATGCATATAAAATTGTTTTGAAGTAGTGTGCAGATTTCTTAGAATACTGGTATTTAAAACAGCCGTTTCCCCAATTAAGTTGGAAAACACAACTAGCCAAAAGCCTGTTTGCTGAAATTCCATTCTTTAGCATCCAAGCACTATTCTATACTAGAGATGTTTAAAAGGGTTATGTGATTGTAGTATTGGACTAAGTGTGGTGAGATCAAGGTTTGTTAATTCACCCTTACTCTGGCAGCTCACTGTGATTTTGAGTTGGTCACTTTCTCTGAACACAGACTACCAGAGAAGGTGATTGCTTCAAGAAAAGATTGGAGAAAAGAGCTACTTGAAATGAATATAGGTAAAACAGCTCTTGTAGTGACATGTATACCTGGAAGTAAAATGGGCTTTGAAATGTCTGTAAAACTGTAAAGAAGAGATGTTGCTATAGGAACCGGTTTTCTAATCAGAGAGGGTGGGGCATTTTTGATCTGGAACCATGCTGACTTAATTTAGTTGTCAAAAGCACAATAAGATGGCTTCCAAATTTTGATTTGGCTATTGCCTCAACCTGAAAAACATAGTTTGGAATACGTGGTGGCTTTACAATCTGTTTTCCAGAAAGTAGAACTCTTGAAACGGTTGGCACAGGGGTGGGTTCCAACTTACCTCGCTGCAAGTTCGCTCCCTCCCGCACTGCGTGGGTGCGCCGCGTGGGCGCACATGCGCTTCACGCACACGCGCATGCACAGTAACAAAAAATCCAAAAAAACAAAAACAAACCAAAGCCAAAAAAAAGATCGTGACCATATGCACAGTGCCGGAAGTCGGCTTCTGCGCATGCTCAGAAGGAAAAAATAAATTCAAAAAAATTAAAATAAAAATAAAAAAAGAGGGCGGCCCCCACGGACCGGCACCGACCGATCCGGTTCGGTGACATCATCGTGATGTCACCAGCGGGCCGCTACCAGTTCGGGAGAACCGGTCCGAACTGGGAGGAACCCACCCCTGGGTTGGCATTTCAAAAAGAAACTTTTATATTGGAGAAAGTGATAGCAAGACAAAGATCTGAAGATTCCTGTGCAAAACCGTTAGGTTAAAAGGGATAGAGACCCCTCCCCTCAGCCCAGTGCAGGGCAAGCCAATCCCCAGGTGCGAAGTTGTTTTGAGAACTTCAGGCTGAGAAGGTGATAAGAAGCTGTTCTCAGGCGTCACTTGCTGAGACAAAACAGATGGCCCTCTAGCCATTCCCTCCCCCCTTACATTCCCAGGAAGGTAAATCAAAGTACAGGATAGGTATGCAACAGGAAAAAGGTTATAAAGTGAGGAATGCATCCAGGCCCTCCCCACCAGAATGGCAATGTCCCGATAGAGATCTATGGGATCTGACATTTTGTATATTTGAATCGAGTTTATAAATTAACAGTACAGATTTCATGAAAAGTTAGGCTTACAGTATGTGATTATCTGTTGCCAAAGCACTCATGGTCAGGATTTTTTGATGACTTCACACAAATGATCTTTGCTGCATACATCTCAGAATTATAGTACCTTTTCAATGCCTCCACTTGGTGGTGTCAGTGTCCACTTAATGCATCTCCAAATGCATATTAAAGTACTGTATCTTTGAACTCTTCTAAGCTTCCCTGTAGAAATTCAATCTAAAAGCTTGGCTGATAAGATGCTATGAATAATGTATTTTTTGGGACACAGATTGATGGAAATTGAGATACAGTGTGATCTCCATCTGTTTAGCTGAAGGTAGTAAGTCTCAGTGATGAAAAACAGGAAATAGTTAATAAATGAAAGATGGAATCTTGCCTCTTCCAATGTTGTTCTTGTCACTTTGGAAGCATTAAACAAAATTGCTCATTATTTCTATATAAGTCAAGTTCTAGTCCAAATCAGGTCTATATTAAGTGAAAAATTATGCATGATTACTTGAAAGCAAATGCCATTAAGCTGGGAGGTACATGGACATCAAGTTCAGAAGTGTTTACATTTTACCTTTTTCAGTATTTGAGATACAAACATTTATCTTTTTAGATTAACCCCAATATATGATATATTGCAGTAAAGTAAAACTTGATGATTTTCTACCTTTCTACTGGAGATGAGATATTTATGGATAATTTTCCCAAATATTTTTATGACTTTGAGAAGGGCAATGAATATCTCTTTTTGTGGAATATTCTACCCTTCAAAATAACTGAAAACATTGTATGAAGCGACATTCTGATGAGGAGTGAGAGTGGGCAGGATGGCAAAGGCTGCGCTCATCGACTGTGGGCTTGACATGCAAAAGCCCAGCGCATATTGCAAATCCTGGAGAGATGCTGCAAGTCAGTATAAAGCTGCACTCAGCAGCATGGAGAGTATGGGCTGAACTGAGGGGGTCCTTGGTGCTCTCTGAGCTTGGTTGTTTTCTTGCAGACGCTTCATTACCCAAACTAGGTAACATCATCAGTGCATTGGGTAATGAAACGTCTGCAAGAAAACAACCAAGCTGAGAGAGCTCCTCTTTGGTAGCTTTTGAAAACGAAATACTGTTTTCCTCTTTCTGGTTCTGCTTTGGACAGCTAGCTCCAACTCAAAATGGAGCTTGGCTTTTCATTTTATTTACCCTTCCAACACTGTATGCCAACTTTGGTAGAGGCACTACAGCTCTTTAATACGGAATCAATACGATTCTTTCTACTCTTTCTGCTTCTCATACTATAATGTAGTACTTGAGCACGTCAGTTAAATAATGCTGAGGGTTATGGAATCCAATGTGACAATAGATACATTTCAGTAGCTGAGCCCTATTAATTTGGTTTAATCCTCTGCACCATCCTTCATGGCAACAGACAGTCAGTGGTCCCCACGTCTCCAAGTTCTGAACAATGAGAGGGAAGAGTTGTCTATTTCATCGCCATCTGGTTGGTGCAGAGCTGTTCCTTACACCCTTTCTTCTGGGCTCAGATATTTCCATCTGTTTTGACAAGTAGTTCTCTTCATTCTCTATGTCTGAGCTCATCTGCTTTTTATTTTGAGTGCCCGCCTTCTCACTTAGCCCACTTATAGACTTGATTCTGCATACATTTGCCTGGCAGTATTTAAAATAAAGTTGCATGTGCCGCTGAGCTTCCTGCCTTCATATTTCTATTTATGTTCCTTGACACTGATTCTAAATTCTTTTTTTTAAAATTTTTAATATACATAGCTGCATTCCTCCACTTGTTCTTTTTGTTGGCATAGCCAACACTTGGGAAGAAAGCCCTTTACCTGATAAATAGACCTGGCCTGGAATTAATAGATTGTGAGGAAGTCTTTGATAGAAAATTGAATAATGGTGGAATAAATTTGTATTTAATTTAGAAAATCGGAACTTACTTGGCATTAAATTGAAATTATTTTTAAAAAGCAGTTGAAGTTTCCCAAGATTCTCTTGCTGTTACTGCTTTTTCATCAACCTGTCCAGGAGTCAAACATTATTTATTGGTTTGAAACAATGAAAGAGAAGAGTTGTCTGCCAAACATAGACTCTGAAACTGTAGCAGCTAACCTCCCTCCCCCTTTTTAAACTAATCAGTTGTCTATTCCATATGACCTTCATATTTATTGGATTTTTTTTTACATTCAAAGCAGCAAACATAAATACTCTTTCCTTCTCCCATTGGAAGAGTTGGAAGTACAAGACTCCCCTGAAGTTCTTGGGAATAAAAAATAAAATTGCAGCACTCTAAATGGGACGTGGTAGAAGTAGTAGATGTCTCTGAAGGCAAGCCAGGGCTAATGATGGCAATCATCATAACCACAAGGGATTGTTTGCAAGTAGAGCTCATTTGAGCTCTTCTCTGTGGCAGGAAAGAATAAAGAGGAGTTGATAGATTGAGCAAAAGTAGGTTACATTGGTAGAGTAGAATTAATACACCTGTGAGACCTATTTATGACTTGGTTGCTTCCCCAAAGATTTGCCTGCCTTGAAGTTTTCTGTGACCCAGAACTTAATGGTCCCCCCCCAAATGATTACTTGAATTCAAGGACATAGTTCTAGTCTTGTAGTAGGTTCTCAGATTGAAGAGAATCAATTGTGTTTAATTCTTCCCGTTTTGTGGTGTTGGAAGGAACACACAGTATGAGGGTACACTTTTTCTGTGACTTTTGCTTAGTTCTTCCTATTAAGTCTTGCACACACATCTGTTAGGAACATGATGGCAAGGCATATTTCTGTAACACATTTTTCATGTTGTGTTGTTGAAATAGGCATGCTCCTGATTTTCTTTGGACGTAGAACCATGGTTCATTATACTTTCAAATGTTGTGTGTGAATTTCAGTCTGTAAATGTTGTAGGGTTGGGACTTTGTAGGATAGACCCCATTGCCCCAAAGATCTGTCAGCAGACTTAGATATTTCACTTGTCCCAATAAAATGAAATTGTATGGAAACTTGGGATCTGCCTACCATTTTTCGTGGATTATTTTGGCAGTTGCTCTTACGTTACATTTGTAATCATGAGACCTTTACAGTTGTTGCAGAATCACAACCAGCTCTTTCACTTGTCAAAGGATAGATCTTTAGCCAGATGCAGATTTCAAAACACAACTGTCTTTCGTCTCATGTTATGTTTTTTGGTTTGGGAGTTGGGAATGAGGACACGAAAACCATCTGAAGCATAGGTTGAATTTACATTGATATTTCCCCTGCTGGCTGCTTCATTTAACTGAGGCACACTTTTGGCTATAAGCAAGAGAACAAAGTGCAAATGGCTTCAATAAAAGATGACTTCTTTGCTTACAATTGACACTTATTAATATGGAGAAACTTCTAGAATCCTCACCAGAAGAGCCCCAATCCTGTCGTTGCAGGATTGTGGCTTTGGAAGGAGTAATTCAAGTTACTTCCTGTTGTGCACAGTTTAGGTTTGTCTAGGCTTGAAAAGGCTTGCCTTGAAATCAGAGCTGGCAGAAAATACATGTCTTCCTTAGGCATTCAAAGCTTATTTTCCTTCCAATATATTCTGCACAACTCTCCCCAACAGCTTTTGCGTGTAGCCATTGTGTGCTCCATTAAGTTCCCAAGCATTGCTTCCTGAACGAGCAGGTCTTTCTGCTTTTAGCCTTAATTTCTTAAAAGGAGTAAACTTCAGTATCCTGTCAGGGATCTCCTGGAGCTGCTTTGCCTACTAATACTTGCATTTTAATTCCTTCGATATCAGAAAAGGTCTCTTGCTGTAAGCCCTATCATAAATAACTCTAGTAACTCTCATTAGTCCAACTTGAATGTTGGGTAAAACACATGTATTTCTTCTGTCCAGAACTTTTATTGATTTAAAGTGATCGTTTTAAACATATAAAAGAGTTTGTGCAAATATGGTGCTCTCCTGTATGTAGGACATGTTAGTACTGGTAAATAGCCCTACTCACGTGCTTTATAGGTCTGACCTAGTTGGTTGTGTAACGTAGGTTGGCATTTATGCCAATTTCTGGGAAAGTTTCTCAGTTTTGAATTGGTTGTTTCAAGAATGCTAATCTCATTCTTTCTGAAGGGTATTTTGGGTTGGGAAAGGCTGCTAAAGATTACAGATAGTCCTCGATTACAACAGTTCATTTAACGACCATTCAAAGTTGCAGCGGCACTGAAAAGAGTAACTTATGACCATTTTTCACACTTATGACCTTCAGCATCCCCATGGTCATGTGATCAAAATTCAGACACTTAATAACTGACTCATATTTATGACGGTTGCAGTGTCCCAGGGTCATGTGATCATCTTTTGTGACCTTCTGACAAAGTCAATGGGGAAGCCAGATTCGCTTAACAACCGTATTACTAACTTAGTAACTGCAGTTATTCACTTAACAATTGTGGCAAGAAAGGTCGTAAAATGGGACAAAACTCACTTAACAAATGTCTCATTTAGCAACAGAAATTTTGGGCTCAATTGTGGTAGTAAGTCAAGGACTACCTGTACTTTGGGAATAGTCATTCAATCAACTGGGTAAAGAGTTCCGCAGCTTGCATAAGGCTTGTAAACCTTTGGTTGGCTCAATAAAGCTGTCTTAATCTGGAGTTTAATTTGTTGGAAAGAGTACTTGTTTGGGAAAGTGGAACCCCGAAATGCAGGACTTCAGCCAGATCTAATTGATGCTGAAATGCTCCTAAAACCCAAGCACTTTGGGTTCATTAATATTTATGAGGAGGCTGTTGGGTGTATCCGACTTTTTAATGAAATCTGCCTTATGCAACTGGTAGGGGCAGTATCTCAAGGGCCATACTAGGCATACTTAGTGGAAGATCAGTTTTCTAGTGGAGGAGACTGTTTTGGAAGAACAATTAGGAAATAATTGAGGAAACATCCCGTCATTTATTAGATTTTGATCCTGATGTTGCTCCAATATGAAGAAAAAATGTGATGTGGGATACTGGTTAGTGAATAAGAGATGAGATTTAGCAGGGGAAACTTGCTAACCAGCCAGCAATTATTTCCTTTTAGAAAACAACTTTAATTGTACAGGTTGTCTATAACCAGCTCTTCCCAATGTGTTTTGTGCCATGCTATGAACAAAGCTAATTCCTCTTTAAACAGATAAAGCTAGTTGCCAACTTGTAGCATTTTATAATAAGTCAGTTATGTACTACTACTTGCATTGAATCCCTTTCTAATTTTGTTGGGTGACCATGTCTTAACATGAGGCAGGAAAAACATCACGTACTTTGTTTACACTGGGTGTAGTTTTGCTCAATGTATGTATTTATTTTACAGTGTTTATAACCTGTTTGTTATAGGACCGTGATGGTGAACCTATGGCACGCGTGCAACAGGTGGCACGCAGAACCATATCTGCCGGCACGGGAGCGATTGCCGTAGATCAGCTCCAGCACGCATGTGCATGCTGGCCAGCTGATTTTCAGCTGGCCACGCCCCCTCCCCTCCCAGGAGTCTCCACGCGGCCCGTTTTGAGGTAAGTAAAGGGCTCGCGTGGAGGCTCTGGGAGGGCATTTCTGGCCTCCGGAGGGCCTTGCGGGTGTGGGGCAGGCTGTTTTCGCCCTTCCCAGGCTCCTAGAAAGCCTCTGGAGCCTGGGGAGGGAGAAAAACGGGCCTTCCTGTCCCACCGGAAGTTGGGAAACGAGCCGTTTCTGGCCTCCGGAGGGCCTCTGGAGGGGGTGGGGAAGGCCGTTTTCGCCCTCCCCAGGCTCCTAGAAAGCCTCTGGAGCCTGGGGAGGGCGAAAAACGGGCCCACCATGCCATCGCGTGCCAAAAGCGGGGGGAGTGCGGGGGGTCATGCATGCGTGCGTGGGGGGGCGGGCGCATTGAATTATAGGTGTGGGCACGCACGCGCGCAACCCCCCCCCCACGCTCCCCACGCTTTTGGCACGCGACGGCAAAAAAGTTAGCCATCACTATTATAGGAGAATCTATGTGGGGTATAACTAATCAATTTCTATCACATTTCCTCTCCCCAAAACTATTCAATCGAAAATACTTAAGCTTTCCTTAAAGAGACGGTGCTTCCTCATTCATTTTGATAATTTAAAAACAATACTTTTCCAATTCTACAATTACATCGTCTATTTTGAAATGCAGTAAAATTGTAAATAGGACTTCATTGTAAACTTGATTAGATTGTTCTTTAGGACTAGTGTCTTGAAACCTCAGCTAGATTTAGGACTTGTGGCTCTGATAAGGTTTCTAAGTTAGGTCACCACCATGTGGCATCTAGTTTTGAGCCAAAAATCAACTTAGTAATGTTGTGATTTTTCCTTGATTCGAGGCTTTCAGTTTATGAGTTATTTTTCTTGTGTGTTGCACAAAGTGAACATTATTGAAAGTGTTCAGTGATGGAAGTGTTAAGACACAACCATTATACCGTCTCCTTCTGGAGGGATAGAGACCCCTTTTTTTCTTTTTCCACTGATTCAGAAGAACTTGCATTCTTTTCTGGATCATGGCTGAATAAGCCCCCCCCCCAATCCTGGTTATTCTTCTGATTACCAGTAGATGGCAGTAGCACATGCTTTTATGAGATCTATGTCACTAATTTGTAGCTCACTGCTTCTAAAGTGACTCAGATTTCAAAGAGCAGCAGTGTTTACCCTAACGCGCGCATGTGCAGTGCTGAAAATCCAGCTTTTGCGCAGAAGCAAAAAACAGCTGCTGCGCATGCGCAGAAGCGAAAAACAAGATGGCGCCGCCGAGAGAGCCGGTTCGGGGGCGTGTCCAGCTGGCCATCGCTGCCGGTTTGGCGAGCGTGGGGAAATTCCTGCTACCGGTTCTAAAGAACCGGTCTGAACCGGCAGGAACCCACCTCTGCCTAACATACCTAAGCTTTTATGGACCAGAGTCCCTTTAGCAAATACATAACATATCTATGTAATTAGCTGTGTACATAGAAAAAAATAGATTAGAACAAGCAAAATAAATTGAGTCTTAACAGGGATGTTCAGCCTTGGCAACTTTTAAGACCTGTGGACTTCAACTCCCAGAATTCCCCAGCCAACATGGCTGGCTGGGGAATTCTGAAAGTTGAAGTCCACTGATCTTAAGTTGCCAAGGTTGGACACTGCTGGCCTAAAAGTAATGAAAAAAATGAAAGAAAGTTGCTTAGGAATATAACTTTAAAATACTATTTAAATTGGAAGGTGAAATTACATAGTCCAGCTTCACCAACCAGGAGTCCTCTGGATATATATGGACTGCGGTTCCCAGATTTCTAGCTAGCATAACCTTTTGGACTATGTAAGGAAATTGGGAGTTGCAATGTCTGTGCAAAATGTATATTGCCAGATTGAGGCTAGCTGTTTGGGGAGAGGAGCTATTTTTCTATTTTGCTATTTCACCCTGAAGCTACGTTGTATGTAGTTCAAAATCCCAATTTCCAGAGTCTTGAGAAATCTCAACTTTATTATTCTATCTATGTAATCATAGAAAATGGTGCTAAACATTCCAGCGATTTTGTATCGGCACGATCTGTTGTTTTATTTAAGAGGGTCATCTGCCCAAGTTTGGGAATTCTTTCATACTGTAATAAAGAAAATAGAAGAAAAGTATTTGTTGTGAAGTTTTGGATAATAGATTATGCATGAGGAAAGGTACAAGTAGTGCTCGATTTACAACCACAATTGAGCCCACAATTGTTGCTAAATCAGACATTTATAAGTGAGTTTTGCCCCGTTTTACGACCTTTCTTGCCACAGTTGTTAAGTGAATCATTACAGCTGTTAAGTTAGTAACATGGTTGTAAAGTGAATCTATTTATTTTTATTTATTTGTTTGTTTGTTTGTTTGTTTATTTTGTCAAACATGTACAAGATAGCAGGTATAGATATAAACATAAACAAAAGTAAGTAAATACAGATAAATGGGGACAGTAAGACAGGGACGGTAGGCACGCTGGTTTGTTTATGCACGCCCCCTTTACAGACCTCTTAGGAATGGGGTGAGGTCCACGGTAGACAGTTTGAGGTTGAAGCTGTGAGGGTTTGAGGCTGTAACAACGGAGTCGGGTAGAGCATTCCAGGCGTTGACCACTCTGTTGCTGAAGTCGTATTTTCTGCAATCGAGTTTGGAGTGGTTTACCTTGAGTTTGTATCGATTGTTTGCCCATTTGCCCATGAGGTTGAAGCTGAAGAATCTCTGGACCCGCTCATGGTGGCATAAGGGATTCTATTGTGAATAGAGGAGTGGAGTACTCTTCTCGTGAAATACCTCTGGACCTGCTCAATCGTGTTAATGTCCAATATACAGTGGATTCCAGGCGGATGAGCTGTATGCAAGAATTGGTCTGGCAAAGGTTTTGTATGCCCTAGTTAGCAATACAATGTTACCGGAGAAGAAGCTTCGCAAGATTAGGTTAACAACTCTTAATGTCTTTTTGGCAATGCTGTTACAGTGAGCTCTGGCGCTTAGGTAGTTTGAGATGAGTACTCCTAAGTCCTTAACAAAGTGAGGGTCGTCTACGGGATCGTTTCCGCCCAACTTGTATTTGGTGGTCTGATTTTTTTTGCCAATGTGCAAGACAGAGCATTTATTAGTTGAGATTTGGAGTTGCCAAATGCACGACCATTCAGACACATAGTCAAGGTTCGTCTGTAGGGCAGCAGCATTGTCAGTGGTATTAAATATCTGGCTTCCCCATTGAATTTCCTTATCAAAAGGTCGCAGAAAGGGATCACATGATCCCGGGACACTGCAACTATCATAAATATGAACCAGTTGCCAAGCATCCAAATTTTGATTATGTGACTATAGGGATGCTACAAGGGTCGTAAGTATGAAAGACAGTCATAAGTCACTTTTTCAGTGCTGTTGTAACTTTGAACAGTCACTAAACGAACTGTTATAAGTCAGTTACTACCTGTAAGATGGAGTGGCAAAGGATGAAATTGCCTTTTGCTCTGATTACTGAAAAGCACTCTTAGGACTCTTACCAGATGCTCAGGATATACATTCATACATTTTATAGTCTTGAGCCCAGGGCAGCTATAAATATGATTTAAAAAAAAAGATGAGAGGGATGAAATTGGGAGGAATCAGCTAGACAAATGAACCTGTCTGAACAAGGTTCGCTTTGGGATTTGCAGTACGATCTTTCTCTTCAATCAGGTAAAAACCCAGCGGACACGTCTAGGGAGAATTCTCAGTCATCCAGGTCATGGTTGTCCCAAAGGTGCTTTTATTTCAAGAGGCAACTGGACTTTATTGTTTTCCTTTGAAGATGCTTCACTTCTCATCCAAGAAGCCTCTTTAGCTCTGATTGGATGGTGGGGAATGGAAGGATTTATACTCCTTGCAGACAGCTGGTCATTTGCATTCTTTTAGCGAGTCATCAAGGTCACCTGATTTTGGACAAAGAAGACTGCTGGTTTGAAAGAGGGGTCAAAGAAGCCATCTATGTCAAAATTGAACAGCCCTCTCTCAACAGAAGAGGAGGGATACGACATCATCTACCTCCAGTCTACAACACAGTCCTTTCAACAGTTCCAAGAAGGTGCCACACCCACTGCACTACTCAGGTGACCCTGAGGACACAGATAAACCTCCAGCTGGTCTTAATAACTTGCTAAAAGAATGCAAATGACCAGCTGTCTGCAAGGAGTATACTTCCATTCCCCACCATCCAGTCAGAGCTGAAGAAGCTTCTTGGATGAAAGCAAAATGTCTTCAAAGAAAAATAAGAAAGTCCAGTTGCCTCTTGAAAAAAAGCACTTTTGGGACCCAGCGGACACGTTACCTTTCCTGGAGGAGAATTTCATGTAGACCCACGCTTAGAGATTCATGCAGATTAGTGTGTAGTTTGGTAGAGACAAGATGGAATTACAGTAATTGCCCCTTTTATTCTCAGCGTTGGGAGGAACATCCTCAAAGCCTTGCATAGAAACTAAATCTTTCCTCCAGCTCGTACAATTTTTTGTAGGCTAGTAATTGCTATAAACCTTTCGGCCTGTTCTTTTATCTGTTAGAGGTATAGCCTCAGGTTAAAAAAAAATCTAGGTTTTTTATCCTTAATAGCATCCCTATCTTGAACTTAATTTGGGAGGGGAATCTTCTTGCTTGAGGTACTTATTATCACAGTACTGTTCATGTGTCAATGCAAGCGTTGCCTGTACATTCTTCGTAACATCTTCACTGTATTTCCCAGTCGTCGCATTGGATTTAAATGATGATCCTGAAAAGTAACTTAGCTTGGGCCTTTTTTCAGCCCTGGGCAACTGTTAAGCTAATGCTAGAATCCAAGAGAGGGCCACAATGTGCAGGAGGTACCTGATTCAATTTCTGCCCTCTCTCCGGTTAAAATAATTTTGTATCGGTTACTAGGAGAAGCTCTAATGCTGGGAAAAGCAGAAGGATGTAGAAGAAGATCAGCAGCAAAGTGGACGGACTCAGTTATAATGGCAGTGAAGGCACTGTTGGAAGAGCTGAAAGACCAGTCAGAGATAGATCATAATGAAAAAAAAATGCACATGGTCACTAGGAGCCAAAAATGACTTGATGTCACATAATCAAGCACTAGGAGAGTTTTTGTGACCCCGACAAGCGACCGAGTACTGAATAGAACGGAATGGAACAGAACAGAACAGAATATTTTATTGTCACTTTAAATGTACTTGGTTTAGTTAGTTAATAGCTTAGTTAGCAGGCAAATGTTCAGTTCTGTTACTGTCATCTCCCCTTCCTCCCCCCCCCTTTTTTTATACTTAAGATGTAAGTTGCTTTAAAAAAAAAAAGCAGAACATCTCAGTCCTAAAATTTTGGTGATTACGAACAATCACTTGGCAGTAGCAATAGCAATAACGTTTAGACTTATATACTGCTTCACAGTGCTTTACAGCCCTCTCTAAGCAGTTTACAGAGTCTGCATGTTGCCCCCAGCAGTCTGGTTTTTACCGACCTCCGAAGGATGGAGTCAACCTTGAAAGGGTGAAAATCGAATTGTTGGCAATCGGCAGAATTGGCCTGCAGTACTGAATTCTAACCACTGCGCCACCACGGCTCTTCTTTACTTTAGTATGTCAGTATCAAATATATATCAAATGAGAACATTACATAGGGCTTTTTAGATAAGAATTCTTAAATGTTTTCTATCATATATCCTATCTGGCATTAAATTATGCATTATTACATTAAAGCGAATTAAACCCCAGATTTTAATGTTGAATCTTGATATACAGCCAGTATTTCCATGTATCACCACCCAGTTCTTCTTCCTGCAGAGGAAAGGAGATAATTATCCACGCTCAAGACAAAAGCAAACGTCAGGGAAGTAGTTGTTGAATCTCTTCTTAGATTTTGACCAGCATTCAGGAAACTGCAAGAAATTATATTTGCTCTCTGAACATGTAAAGACTGAGCAGACTCCTGGAAAAATTTCCCCACGCTTTTCTAAGTTTGGGGACAGTGTGGCAACTCTTCTTAAATCTATTCAGTTAAGAAACAAGCTCTCTAGTGGTGGATTGAGTAGCCTATTTGCAGATCCTTGGTAGAAGAAGAAATAGGAATACATACATAACATACAGCTGCATTGATGTTGATAGGAGTTGATTTCTTCGTGCTTATGTTTTTAATTCTTTCACTTTCCCCCTAAAGACACACCCATGTGCAAATAGAACAAGGCAAAATAGAGGGGTCCTTCTGTCCGCTAAGCACAAGCAACACTCATCCCTTTATTTAAAAGCTAATTTTTCCCCATCTCCCACAATGTCAGTGCCACAGGGTTTATAGCTACAGTTGTACTGCTCTGTTCCCATTTAGCTACCCAGCTTTGCTAATAGCTGAAGTGCTAGAACTTAACTTGGTTTGCTGTGACCTTTCTTCTTTGAATCTCCATCTTTTGAGTTTCCCTAAACTCCAAGGCTTTTGTATTGAAGAGATTTGTGCTGCGGGGGTGGGGGGGTGGGGTGGGGGAGGCACAACAAATAGGAAAAAAATAGATTTATTCTCCTGAATGGTTTTTTGCTAAGTCCATCATTTTTTTCAGGTAACTGCCAGGAAAAGTATGCAACCCACTTTGAAAAACCAACATTGTATTATGGAGGAACAAAATGTCTGAAACTGAAGATAAAACTTGAGTATATGTTTGGTTTTTAAGAGGTCTAATTTCAGCATTAACTCTGTAGTCGTAAATAAAACACAGATTCAGGTGAACTAAAAATTAACCACTAATCATAGTCTAGAAAAATATTCTTTAATCTGATCCCAGTCAATGCAATTTGCTGCTTAGCATTGGCCGATGCCATACTCTAAAAGTCACAATCAATCACATGATTTTTTTTAATTAAGTTTCACATTCGGCCAATGTCAGCTTTGAAAACTATTTGGGGGTACATCATATTTATGGGAATTATATGGCTGACCATTTTATACATAATAATCCTAAGTGGCTCACAACCTTCAATAAAAAGAGAAAGATAATAACAATCCACCCTGCAAGGAAAACAACGCACACCCTATCATGATGCCACAACATCCCATCAATTCCCTAGCTCTCATCCTAGCCCAACGCTTGGGGGAAGAGCCAGGTCTTCATGGCCTTCTGGAAGGTTAAGAGGGTGGAAGTCCTTCTTATGAATCAGAAAACAATGTATTTAAAAGGCCAAATGAATCCAGCACCCAGTGTTGCCTCCATGAAGTCATTTATATTTCATCCTTGTAAAAATGTTCTTTCCCAATGGAATATTGAACCATGCCGAAATAAGTGTGGAGCCTGGAGGTAATCTGCGGCTTCTGTGGGGCAGACCAGATCTCTTCATTAAGACATTCTGGAAATTGCTCTAGAATCATTTTGGTTTTCTGTGGTCTTCCTTCTTTCCTTCCTTGTCCAGAGGAGAAAGCCTTCTCTTTTCAGCTTTTGAGAAGGCATGAAAGTTAATTACTTCAGCCATGGATGGGCCTGCAATAAGTATTCTTTTTCATTTCAAAGAGTGTGGGCATGTCCAGTGTACCCCCTATATAGCAGAAAATAGGATATGGGGGCCTTTGAGGGTTTATGAATCAAAACTATCAGAATTGGCCCTGAAAATCTAGAGCAGGCAGATACAAAGGACAGGTCTATCACAAGCCCTTCAGCAGAGAAACACCCATGTTTAACATTGCTGAAGTTTCTCTATTATTCGGTTATACGAACATTAACCAATTTCATGCTCTTGAAGTTTTATTTGTTGTCCAATTATATTTACTGGGGGGGGGGGAATGGGGGGAGAGAAAGAGAAAGGTTTGTATTTATTGGAAGCATAATACCTTCCCTCTGCTTTCCTGTTTTATTTGTCGTCCAATCTGTTTGGCTCATGAAATCTCCAAGCATTTTAGGAAGCTGGGATCAGCAAGGTTTGTTCTGGGTTGCCATAACGACTGTCTCCATGGAAATGATGATCCAATGAGAGAACTTTTGTAGACTCTGTTATGGCCCCTTCTTTATTTTTGCACCATTACAGAACCTGCTTTTGTTGTTGTTGTTGCTGTTGTGGTTGTTTGATCGATTGTTTTGATAAATGTTGATAGCCAGCAGCAGGGCTTCTGGTCCAGGTCACCCACTTCTCTTCTGCTTCTGCTTCTTCTCTCCCCCCCCCACTTTGGAATTGCATTAGACAAGCAAAGGTGAAGCACCACATTGGAGCATATTCCTCAACATGAGCGACAGTGTTGCCGATGGCTCCATACATCCTGCCAGCCAGGAAGAGAGTGGGAGACTCTGCACAATCTGGCACTCTGCCTTGGAC
Source organism: Thermophis baileyi (assembly GCA_003457575.1). Taxonomy (NCBI): domain Eukaryota; kingdom Metazoa; phylum Chordata; class Lepidosauria; order Squamata; family Dipsadidae; genus Thermophis; species Thermophis baileyi. Next base: position 303,233 of record QLTV01000558.1, read on the forward strand.
AGCTTTGAAAAAGCTAGAGATCAGCTGTCTGTCTTGCAAGGCTATCTGAGGCTTGATGCTGGCAACGAATATTTCCCTGTACTTATTGCAAGCCAGAAAGGGAGGGTGAATCTGCCAGATTTTATTTCACAACTGAAAAGTGGACCACAAGCTTGCACATGCATTTTGTCCTCGTGCTAGTAGAGTTCCCCAAGAGAAGATTGCATTGTGATGTTTCATCTCAGCTATAGTGAAGTGTGTGTATGGTAGTAGCGATTGAGGAAGAAATAATTTTGTATAGAGTATGATTTCCTCCGTGAGGAACCTCGGAAGAAGATAATAAATTTATCTTGTCTCATAGATAATATAAAAACACCTCTAATTCTGTCGCTTACCCATCTGCAGAACAAATATAATTCAGAATTCAGTCTCCATCTGAGGTTTCTTAACTCTTCTGGTTATCTCACAAGCAAATCATGTTGAAGAGGCTATCTCCTATTGCAGTGTTGGCGAACCTTTTCGGCACCGAGTGCCGAAACAGGAGCGCGCGCAGGAGGGGGGAGTGCCGGAAACCGGAAGAGCAGCTCCCCAGTGCGCACGCGTGGGAGTGCCAGAAACCGGAAGAGCAGTTCCCCGGCATGCATGCGCGCACCGGGAAGCTGAGCTTCCGGTTTCCAACATCGCATGCGCGCCGGTCACCTGGTCTTCCGGTTTCTGGTGCACATGCATGCGCGAAGACCAGCTGGCCGGTGCGCGTGCCGGAAACCGGAAGCTCAGTTTCCCAGCGTGTGCATGCGCGCCAGGGAGCTGCGCTTCCGGCGCTCCCATGCGCGCGAAGACCAGCTGGCGTGCCGGAACCCAGAAGAGCAACAGGCGACAGCTGGTGTGCCCGGAGAGATGGCTCTGCGTGCCACTTCTGGCACGCGTGCCATAGGTTCGCCATCACGGTCTTATTGCTTCATCGGAGTAATGCTTGCCTTTGAGCCAGTCGCTCCCTTACCAACCATGTTTGAGATGCTAAATAATTTGACATTTTCTAGATTGACCTTACATGACTTTGCATCTGACTGAATTATATCATCTGAAAAGCACTAGAGTGGGGAAGCTGCTATATAAATGCATAATCAAAATTATTCTTATTCTCAGTGTTCAGAAGTGTGTCATTACTTCTGGAGCAAGAAAAGGTACCAAACCACAGACTTATTTAGAGGAATTGCAAAGTTTATAGAAAGTTTTTAATTTTCTTTTTAGTTAATCTTGAGTACAGGTAGTCCTTGACTTACGACCACAATTGAACTCAAAATTTCTCTCGCTAAGTGAGACATTGGTTAAGTGAATTTTGCTCCATTTTATGACCTTTCTTGCCACAGCTGTTAAGTGAATCACTGCAGTTGTTATGTGAGTAACCCAATAGTTAAATGAATCTGGGTTCCCCATTGACTTTGCTTATCAGATTGCAAAAAGGAATCACATGACCTCTGGACACTGCAACCGTCATAAACATGAGTCAATTGCCAAGCATCTGCATTTTGAACATATGACCATGGGGAATATGGCAACGGTCATAAGTGTGAAAAATGGTTATAACTCACTTTTTTAGTGCCGTTTTTCACACGACCATCACAGCATCCCCATAGTCACGTGATCAGAATTCAGACGCTTGGCAACTGACTCATATTTATGACGGTTGCAGCGTCCCAGGGTCGTGGGATTATCTTTCGCGACCTTCTCACAAGCGAAGTCAATGGGGAAGCCAGATTCGCTTAACAACAGTTAACAACTCTGGTAACAAAGGTTGTACAATGGGGCAAAATTCACTTAACAAATGTCCAACTTAGCAACATAAATTTTGGGCTCAATTGTGGTCGTACGTTGAGGACTACCTGTGTGCTATGCTAGAAGTTTTTCACTCCCCGTATGCTGGATCCCTCTGATCTGCCATCTGTCAATTTAATTGAATGGCCCTTCATTTTAATATTGTAGGAGGGGAAAATACCCCCCCCCCTATTTATTTGCTTGTCCCTTAACTTAAAGGGCTTGGTGTCTTTAGCCTTTCCTCATAGGGATGATGATTAATTTCTAATAATTTTAGTTTCCCTCCTCAAACTACTTTTTTATTTTGAGATGATTGCACACTGTATTCTAACCATGTTTGAACCCTTCTGGAAAGACCATTTCTGCTATTATCCTTCTTTTCCTAATCTTGACATTGAATTCCTATTTCTTTCAGTAGCGCAGAAAAATGAATTGAATTTTAAATAAATTTTTAATAAACTTACTCCTACGACAAACAACCCTCTTGGGCATTAGAAGCCAATTAAGCTTGGTCAGTATAGATGCAACCTATGCAGGGGTGAAATTCAAAATTTTTCCCTACCGGTTCTGTGGGCATGGCTTGGTGGGCGTGGCAGGGGAAGGATACTGCAAAATCCCCATTCCCTCCCCACTCCTGGGGGAAGGATATTGCAAAATCTCCATTCCCACCCCACTCTGGTGCCAGCCAGAGGTGGTATTTGCTGGTTCTCCGAACTACTCAAAATTTTCCGCTACCGGTTCTCCAGAACCTGTCAGAACCTGCTGAATTTCACCCCTGAACCTATGAGTTTTGCACTTCATATTAACTTCAGCCTGTCACCAGAGGTTAACTGAGTTAACGGTTTGGAGCAGATGGTTTGAACATCGTCACCCGCTGTTTGAGCATTGAGTGTCCTGAAATGCTGATCATTTTAGGGGTAAGCAATACCTAAACATTTCTTCTGGCTTAGTATTTACTTATAAGTGTGAATTCCTGTGCTCGGCGATTACTATGAAAAACTGAAAGATTGAGCTAATTCTTATACTTTACAACTTCAGTTCTCTTTATTTAAGATCCCTGTTTATCTGGCTCCCTGGCTTGTATTTCTGTACAAACATGGCTAAATGATAACTTTAATTCCATTGTGTTTATTTCTGTTAGAAGCAACAAAACAAAAGACTTGCTTGACATTTCAGATAAATTGGGCCGGACTTCTTGTTAATTTGATCTTAATATTGAACTAAGATCAACATTAAGGTAAACATATGGGATATTGTTTCTAACTGATGTTCTGACTACTGTCTAGAATTAAACCAAAGTATTTCTACCTAATTCCATTATAATGTATCTTGAAGTACATAGCTGTTTTTTATTCAGAGGCCTGGCCACCACTGGAGTTTGCCATCCTTGGCCTGGTGCCATTTGGTAGTTTTGGAGTAGTTAAAAATGCACACTATTGATTTTTTTTATTTAGCGTACGGCATATCATACATGGACTAACAATATATATTAATATGCATGCTATTGTGCCTTCTATTTAATACATTTTGCACATCAGTATTACTTTAATATGCAATTTTATTTGAAATGTTATTCTATGGACATTGATTTTTTTATCTACAATAAATCTGCAGTGACTAAGATTATTTTTAATACTTATAACCTGATAACATTTTACTTGCCTTTTTTTTTTACTGTTTTGCTCCTTAATGCATCCTTTTCCCTCATTTTGTTTCTCTGATATTTCACAAATTCTCCTCACTGGGTATGCACGAAAGTATGCATGCAAACATTACTTGGAATCTAAACTCTGCTCAGTCCCTTAATTTGGAGACCACTTTAGAATCTGTGGGATGTAAATGTAATATTTTTCATTAAAATATGTAATAGGATAATAAAAAGATGCACTAACTTATATTTGGTTTCCAGTGAGAATTGACATATAATCACACAGATCCCTGTAGCTAGACAGAAACAAAAGGAAACTTTAAATATTGCTCAGGTATAATTTATGTAAGTGGCTTATTTTTTTTTTCTGAGCAGTTCAACACCCACAGTTCTTTTGCATTAACCAAGCTAATTTATTTTCAAAATGTTTGACATTTTAGTTTTGGTAAGCTGAAAAGTGGTTATATACTTCTCTTAGTGAATTTTATACTTTCAGACTTTTCTGTTAATGTAGCCTTACAATAAAGTAAAATTAGCGCATCTGGTCGTGTTTCCTGTCTGATCTACCAGTGAACGCTGACGTCAATCTTGCAAGTCTGAAAGTACAAATCTGCCACTGTCTCCCTTTTAGCCTGAGAGCTTAAGGAAGGGAGTCTCTTCTAAGACTCTTTCTCTGCGCCTTTATACAGCTGCGGGCTTTGCCCTCTCTTATCCAGCCACAGACCAGCCGGGTCTGTGACAACTCACCATGGCCAACTAACTGCAGGAAAACTTGCTGCGCGACAAGAGTTACATTAATATCAAAGAAATGGTGGAATCAAATTATTAAAGAAGGATGCCAAAGGAGGGACAAAATTGAAATGTGAATGACAAAAATTAAAATAATTTTTAAATTATTTTAAATAATGAATTGTTGAATTGTCCCTCAGCGAGTTGTCCCATGACAAGTTAGCCATGGTAAGTTGTCCCATTCTATTCCTAGGCAGCATCTCTTCACCCTATTCCTCAAGAATGTTCTCACAAATCCATTACAGGAAGCTAAGGCTACTACTGTATCCCAGCCCTGGATGACCCCAGACCAAGGAAAGTGTGCCTGGATTTTCCAGTGACTCAGAAAAGGCAGGACCAAGTGTCTTCTGTCACTGTGATAATTCAACAAATTTAAATAGTAGAATTAAATACAAATGTCATATACCGGGGGTGGGGGGTGGGGTGGAGAAACGGAAGGGAAAGTTAGTTTTCCACTCAAATTGTTTGTAGGTTTGGGGGGTTCCATTGTCTCAGCCTGTCCCCATGTTATGATTCTGCCTTTGGGGAAGAAGAGATTTCTCTCCCATGTTACTAAGTCTGACTGCATTACCCTTTTGTTATGCTATTTTTAATTTTTCCTTTTGTCTTGGAGGCTGCCCAGAACGAGACAAGATTTCTGTATGTAGAGGGGGTGGGGTGGGGAAGATAGTGAAGTTGAATAACCTAAAGAGACATAGCCACCTTCTGAATAAAGACAGTTATTCTTGTCTAGCATAATCAATTTCTGTTATTCGTTGCTTTCTGCCACAAAAGAGTATCAAAACTTGTCTTATTTCTGAGAAAGCTCCATAGTCCATTTTAAGCTGGCACATCAGCCAGCCTTATGGAACTTGATGTAGACTAGCTTCTTCACCTTGGATGTATTGGAATAAAGTTCTGAATTTCTGTCTGTAGCCAATATAATTCTGCTGCCTAATAATACTGAGAGTCAAAAGCCAATAATGTTTCAGGTGTGCAGAAGGCTAAATGTAAATCGTCATCTAAAGGTGATAATAGGAGCAAGAGTTGCATCTTGCGAAAGGTTTTGGTAAAGGTGGACTGATGCCCTCCTAGAACTGGTATATTCCTTATAAGGGTTATTGCTGTTCGTATGTCGATCCAATTGACATTCATTCTTTTCTCTGTTTTTCCTTAGGAAACAGGAACAATTCCAGGCAAATCCTGACAGTTATAATGGAGCTGTGCGAGAGAACTACACTTGGTCTCAGGACTATAGCGACCTGGAAATTAAAGTTCCAGTGCCCAAACATATTCTGAAAGGCCGACAGGTAATGAGAGTATGAGAAGTTTTTTGGCCCACTGGCTGATAGAGTCCCCGCCTCTCCTAGTAAAATGTCCACTGTGGTTCTGCTTAGAATTCTTCCCTTGCTGCTTTCATGGCTAAGAATAATGATGTTATCCTATAGCAGTCCAAACTTGTGGAATGCTGCAGCCGTTTCCAACTATCCTCCAGCATTAAACAAGTCTGGATTGCCATTAGCCAGATTAAAATGTAAAGGGGAAACCACAGTATATTGATTGCATAATATCGAAGGTCCCAATTCCTGGTGTCTTCAGTTGGAAGAGATCTAGATAGCTCCTGGGATGCACACAGCTCTCTGTTCTTGCCAGTTTGTGGAGATTGTGTTGTCAAAATTTGGAAAAAAAACCTCCCTCCGCTTTTAAATTAAAACTGAAATGAGGAGGCCCAATGGGCTTAATGCTGCTAGTGTGTTTCCCTGAAAATAAGACCCGGTCTTATATTTTGGGGGCTCCAAAATAAGCACTAGGGCTTATTTTCGGGGAATGTCCCCCCCCCAATGTACGGGAGGCCCACTTCTTCTGCTTGCTCGCAGCTGCAACGGGGCAGGAGACCATGGTGGGGGGTGGAGCTAACTGGCTTACCTCAAGGCCCCCGCAGCCAGGCCATCCACACCCCGACACCTGCCTCGCCTCGCGGTGGCGGCTCCAGCAACCCCATCCAGCAGGACCCCGTGTGGCTGCTGGCCCACTTCTGCTTCCTCGTGGCCGCAACAAAGCAGGAGGCCAAGTGATGCACCGGTGAGGCGGTGGGGTGGAGCTGCCCCATACGCCCCACACCGGCTTACCTCAGGGCCCCCACAGCCAGGCCATCCACGCCTAATACTAACACTAACCCACCTCCCGGGCAACCACAATGCCAAACCCTAACCCCCACCCCCAGGGCAACCACAATGCCTAACCCTAACACTCCCCTCTCCCCATACAGTCATGTCACCTTCTGGAACATCGTCATAACTCTCTAAACCTTGAATTCCGGCCTGAATTTCTTGCGACTCCATTTCCTATAGAACCATTGTCCCCAATCTCTCATGTCCAGCAACAGAGGTCTCCTTAAATGAGCACTTCTTGTCCATGTAGCCTGCTCGTAGTACATTGGCATCACAGCTGTCAGTGATTTTATCCCATGAATTCTTCACCCAAGTCACGACCTCTGGCAGGCTAGGCTTCACAAAGTTTCACACTGATTTCTCTCCATTCTATTTTCAGTGTAGTCATTGATTTCCATGTGCAAATGGTCCTTGAATGGCTTGTTCATTGCAATTTCAAGAGTCTGGAGATAGGCAGTTTCTCTCTGCAAGGAACTTCTTCATGTCTGTAGCACAGTGACTGCTGGCTGAATCCCAGACTAGCAGACCTCTTTGGCCACCTCACAAAACAAGTGGCAGCATTAAATCGACCCACTTCCTTATAACTGCTTTTGTGCAGCAGGCTTTTTTGGTTTCAAGAACATAAATGCATGAAACACGTTCAATCTTAGCTTTCTTGCCCTTAGTGATGATTAGAGGTGGGGCTTTGTTTCCATCCAGACGAATTGCCAAAATACAGGTAACGTGCACTTTCATAACCAGTGGAGGGAATGTAGATTGACGAGGCACCCCTCTGATCAATTGTCATTTGAGATCCTTGGCCCATAAACACTGCAGTTTCATCTATATCAATCATGTTGGAGAGTTGGTATTTAGAAAAATTGATGCCATCAACAAAGGACTTGAATGCAAGTGCACGTTTAATAAGTTTAGTATCTTCCAGCTTAAACAGTGTTGGCGATCTTCGTAGAGACAGTTCATATCGATGAAGGAAGCCATCCAGCCAGTGTTGTGATGCTTTGAATTCTTCTGGGGATATTTCTAACTGTGGTGCCATTGCAAGGGCATATGCTTGAATATCAGCCCTGCGCACAACCAAAGACTTTGCTCTCCCGTCAGCAATCCATTCACAGATGTTGTCTTCCAGTTCAGGAAATAACGGTTGCCGACCTGATCTACACTTGCGCTTCTCCACAGTATCGAAGGGAGAGTCCAGGATGGGTTACTCTAGTCCCATAGCTCTATGGACTGGGTTGAATTTCTGAGGATCCGCCTCCCTGGTGACGTTTCCTCAGTCGTTCAATTCAGTCTTCAGCTCATGGATGCCTTTTTCCAGCTCCTGTGAGCTTTGGGACTGCAGTTTATTCCTTTCTGGACTTTCCCTGGACTTCTCTGTATTTCTCTAGGTGTTCGATTTCGCTAAGAGGTGAAACGTGAGTGAGTGACTCGCTCTGCCTTCGGGCGAGCAATCGGGCTGCGAGCGGCTGCTGCGCTCCCTATTATTTCAGCACTCCTAGCGTTTCTGGCTGGCTCTTCCCTCAGAGAGAGTGAAGAGGAGCAGGGCGGCTTTTTCATCCAGTGCCCTCGCAGCGGCTGCTGCGCCCGCCATTAAACGTGCTCTGTTATTTTCGGCTGGCTCTGCCTTCAAGGAGAGTGAAGAGAGAGCGGGCAGCCCTTTCAGCTGGTGATCGGTGAGCGGCTGCTGCGCCCGCCATTTTGAGCGCCCCTTTGATTTTCAGCTAGCTTCTCCCTTGGGAGAGTGAGGAGCCGGAGCAGCCTTCTTCCTTTTTCGGCTGGCTTTCTTGAGCAGTGTGAGGACTGCGGGGGGCGGACCGTCTGTTAATTGCTTGGTGGCCCGTCTTCAGCTGGCCTTCCAAATTCAGGTGATCGGGGCACGAGGCACCATTTTTTGGCATGAATCGCCATCTTGAGAGGCAGTGTAGTGGTCTCCCTGCTTCGTGAGAGTGCCCTCTTCGTTTGTTTGTTTTTTTCACCTGTGGCAGGCCCCGATCTGGTCTCTCATTTTCCAGCTGCAGCCGAGAAGGCGTGTTTGTGCTACGCCTGGACACCTTGGTGAGGCTTCACCCTCGGTCGCCTCATGGTGTCGGCCATTTTATTTGCCATTTTTCCTGAGCAGCCATTTTGGGCTATCTGATTCTATCTGGACGCTGTGAGGAGTGAGGACCTAACTGACCACTGTTCAGGCTTCCTTGCCTGAGTGCTTGCTATAGCTACCCCGACTTCAGTCTGGCATTATTTGTCAGCGGCTGGCCTCAGGCCTATCAGCTCTGGAACCCTTGTAGAGCTGTTCAGGGGAGGGGGTCACTGGCTGTGTGAGCGGCCATACTCCATTTCTATCGCCATGGCAGCGGCGAACCGCGTAAGCCTGCCCTTATTTCAGCAGCGAGTCCAGCGTACGTGCGCAGGCTCAAGTTTCTCCAGCTTGTCGAGCGATTTCTTTGACCTTACAGTCTATGGAATCAGGGCCCGGGTTCCAACCGTACTACAGTGGGCCATTTCTTCCCCCTTGGGGAATTCACGATGCTGAGCCGGCAGCAGAGCTTCTAAGTGCGTCTGCCCAATTTTGCCACATTCCTGCTCATAATGGAAAGAGAGGCAGGGTCTGCATTGCCTCAGATGGGGGCTTGGTCCCCCCCCCGGCCTTGGATAGGACTGCCAGAGCCCCAGCTAAGGCCAGATCTGCCAGCCTGGTGGCAGCAGAAAGAATCAGGGCCAAGGCTCCCAAACATTGACAATCTTCCAGAGCAGAGGAGGAGGCAGCTCACAAAAGGCAGAAAGCCTTGGACAAGGAATTTGCCAGTGCTGAGGAAGGTTCCAGGAGGCGCAGTAATGCTGATCACCGACCGGAGATTCCTCTGGTGCGACATCCTTCTCCACCTGTGCCTCCACAGGACATGGAGCCTATTCACCAGGGGGCGCAGACTTCGACTTGGTCACCGGAGGTTCCCACTGACAACCCTCGACAGTGTTCTTCTGCTTCTGGCAGCAGAGTTGGGCCCCCTCCTGCAGCGACTTTTACCCCTACCTCGGCGGGGCTCCGCCCGGAGGGACTGCAGGAGCAAGATATTCCTCCCTTTTTGAGACACTGGATATCAGTGGCAATTAGGGAGGGTATTGCAGAGGGGCTGCAACAGCGACCCTACATTCCGGCTTCTGTAGCATATCCGGATGTGTATAAGGGCCAGTCGGGACAGACAGAGGAGGCACCTGATTCCCAGGCTGCCTACTCCTCGGGTCAGTCGGATCTGAGCCAGGCTTCCCTCTCGGAGGGTGAGCTTTGGGGGGAGGATGGTTTTTTGGATCAGGATCTGGAACTCCCAGGTAGACCGCTCTTTAGGGGCTTATTTAATCCCGCTCTGTTTAAACCGCTCCTGGCCAAAATTCGGGCTACTGCCCGTCTGGGGACGGACGCTAACACCTTGCCGCCCCAGAGTGCTGGGGAGCAGGAGGGTTTTCTTTTCTCCGAACAGCGGTAGAATCTGATTCCATTCCGATTCCCGGAATGTTTATGGACGTCATCAGACGGCAGTGGAACTCACCCGCCAGCGCCCCAGTGGACCAGAGAATACCCTTTTTGGGGTGGACCCCGAGCTGATCCAGGTCCCGCAGGTGGATGCCCCAGTAGCTGCCCTGACTTCTACCTCGGTTCTGCCACCAGATGCGGACGACGCTTTGAAGGCAGAAGAACAACGGGAGGAGATGGCTCTTCGCAGGGCTCATCAGGCAGACTCCTGGGCCATTTGGGCCTCTACCGCGGCGTCCTTTTTTACCAGGGTGTCTGTGCAGTGGCTACGTCAGTTGCAGGACCGGATCCCTCCGGAGGACCTCCGAGTCCACCAAGATCTCTCCAAAATCATCACGGCAGCTGAGTACACTGCGGATGCTTCCTTGGCAGCCGCCAAATTCTCGGCCCGGGCTATAGCCTCTTCAGTGATGGCACACCGATTGTTATGGCTCTGTCATTGGCGCATGAACGCCAAAAACTGTTGGAAGCTGGCCTCCGGCCCCTTTGAAGGGGGGAACCTTTTTGGGCAGTCCCTGGAACCCTTCCTTGTGGAAACCAGGGACAAAAGAAAGATTCTTCCCTCCCAGAGCAGACGGCCGACTTTCCGTCCCTCGCCCTATTTCAGGCGGCCCTCCTCCAGGCAGGGGGGAGCTGGGGCGAGCTTCCCCCATCAGTATAGGCCCTTACAGCCAAGGTTGGAGTATCAGACCGACTGACCGGCCTTTAGCGGCAGAGGCAGGCAACAGCAGCAGAGCAGGCGTCAGGGCCGAGGTAGTAGTAAGAAGCCTTTCCGTCGACAAAAGTAACTTTGGGCCTCACCCTCCTATCGGGGGGAGGCTAGGCCTGTTCGCAGACCGCTGGGAGGAGACAACTTCAGATGCCTGGGTCAGGGAGACCATAAGATCAGGGGTCTCCCTGGAATTCCTCTCCCCTCCTCCGAGGTTTTTCCTCCGCTGCCCCATTTCCAGAGACCCGATCTGTCGGAAGCTCATGGAATCGGCAATCCAGCATTTGCTGGACATTCGGGCAATTCAGCCGGTACCACCGGAGCAGCAGGGGCAGGGTTTCTATTCAATTCTATTCCTAGTGCCGAAATCCTCGGGGGGGGGAGGGCAATTTTGAACCTCAAGGGACTAAATCAACATCTGGTTTACAGAAGGTTCAAGATTCACTCCCTACGTTCCATCCTAGCTGGTATCCGGGAGGGGGATTTCTTGACTTCTGTAGATCTCACGGAGGCGTACCTCCATGTCCCTATCTGTCCAAGCCATAGATGTTACCTGAGGTTCTGCTATGCCGGGCACCATTATCAGTACACGGTGCTCCCCTTCGGGCTGGCTTTGGCCCCGAGGACCTTTACCAAGGTAATGGCAGCATTAGCAGCTTTCCTCAGGACGATTCCTATAAGGATTCAGTGTTACTTGGACGACCTGCTTATCCAGGCGTCCTCCCGGCAGCGGGTGGAGAGAGATCTGGCCACCACGATCCAGGCCCTCAGGGATCATGGATTTTCCGTGAACCTGGCCAAGTGCCATCTGGTGCCCACCACGAGACTGGTCCACTTAGGGGCTCTGATAGACACTGCCTCAGGTCAGGTTTTCCTTTCTCAGGAGCGACAGAACAGCATCAGGTCCTTGATAGGCCGGATGTGAGTGGACAGGATGGCTCCGATTGCGCTCCTGTCTCAATTCCTGGGAAAGATGATCTCGTGCCTGGTCATTGTTCCTTGGGCCCGGTTCCACGCCAGGCTGCTCCAGTGGCTCCTGCTGCCCCATCATCGGGCTGGTCGCAGCTCATCGCTCACCAGGGTTCGGATTCCACTGGACGTGATTCAATCCTTCCATTGGTGGGAGTCGAGGGCCATTACGAAGGGCTGTTGTTACAGGGACCCAGTAAGACTGTAACTTCCGATTCCAGCCTCTTCGGCTGGGGGGCCCACTTCGGCTCCAGGGTCACACAAGGACGGTGGACACCTCAGGAGCTCCAGCACAACATAAATTGGCTGGAGCTCAGGGCGGCCCAGTTAGCCCTCAAGTTATTCCAAGGGGGGTCATCATGTCCTTCTCCTGATGGACAATGTCACTACGAAGGCCTATGTGAATCGTCAGGGGGGGACTCGCTCGAAACCACTCATGAAAGAAGTGGACGCCTTGTGCAGGTGGGCCAAGACTCACCTATTATCGCTCCGAGCAGAGCACATCGCAGGGGTCTCCAACGTAAGGGCGGACTGGTTGAGTTGGGCCCGAGTTGACCAGGCGGAGTGGCAGCTGGATCCCAGTCTGTTTCTAGAACTGGCCGAACTGTTCAGTCGCCCTCTAGTGGACTTGTTTGCTTCCCCGGAGAATGCGCACCTTCCCAGGTTCTTCTCCAGATTCCCGACCCTGGGAGCAGAGGGGGTGGACGCCCTCAGGTGCCCCTGGCCCAGGGGCCTCCTATATGCCTTCCCGCCTCTACCACTTATCCCAGCTGTGATTCGGAAGGTGCTGATCGAACGGGCGGAGATCCTGTTGGTGGCTCCCCACTGGCCCAGGTGCCCGTGGTTCGCCGACCTGGTCGGCCTATCGATCGCCAGGCCCTGGAGAATCCCTCCGGAGAGAGTCTCCCTCACCCAAGGTCCCATTTGCCATCCGGAACCTCAGTGGCTCCAGTTGACCGTTTGGAGGTTGAGCAGGGGCTCCTAATCCGGAAACCGTTCTCCAGCAGGGTTATCCGGACGATTCAGGCAGCCAGGTGGCCTTCCACATGCACATTTATCAAGCTACCTGGCGGACCTTTAGTGCCTGGTATGCGGAGCGCCAGTTGGATCCTACGGAGGTGGCAGTAACACAAGTTCTCGAATTCCTGCAGGATGGCCTCGAGAGGGGTCTTTCCCCCAACACGTTACGACGGCAGTTCGCTGCCCTGGCCTCCGTTTTGCATACGGGGGATCAGGATTCTCTTGCTCACCACCCGAGGGTGCGAACCTTTCTACGGGGTGCCTCTAACAAGTTACCCCACCTGGGATTTAGCTACGGTTTTGCAGGCTTTGACCAAGCCTCCATTTGAACCATTGTGGGAGGCCTGCTTACGTATCTTATCATGGAAGGTGGCGTTCCTGGTGGCCATCACATCTACTCAGTGAATCTCGGAACTGGCGGCTTTGTCGATACGAAAGGACCTCTGTATCTTCCCTGCAGACAGGGTGGTTCTGCGGCTGGATCCTGTTTTCCTTCCTAAGGTCAACTCCCTTTTCCATCGAGCTCAGGATTTTGCCCAACTTCTGTCCGGAGCCGCGACATGAGTTGGAAGTCAGGTGGCATACTCTGGACGTGCGGACGGCTCTCCGCATTTACATCTGCAGAACTGCTCCCTTCAGAAGATCGGAGGCCTTGTTCATGTCCAATGAGGACCCAGATTGTTGGGGGCAATATGCTGACTCTGTGAACCGCTTAGAGAGGGCTGTAAAGCACTGTAAAGCGGTATATAAGTCTAAGGGCTATTGCTATGTCCTTTCGTCCATTGTCTCGCGGCCAGAGGATTACGCCTTCCACGGTGGGTAGGTGGCTTAGGGCCTGCATTTCCCGTGCTTACGAGTCGCAGTCTCTGCCGGTGCCTCGGGGTGACGGCGCACTTGACCAGAAGTGCAGCTACCATGGCCGCCTGGGCTACCCAGGCCTCGGTGGAGGAGATCTGCAGGGCGGCAACTTGGACGTCACTGTCTCCATTCACCCGCCACTATCGGATAGACGCTTTTGCTTCCGCTGAGGCTGCATTCGGCCGGTGTGTGCTGCAGCGTGTACACGAGGATCCGAGGATCTGGGACTAGCACTGTGCCCGCCCATCGGACTGCCAACCTTTGGTATGTCCCATCCTGGACTCTCCCTTCGATACTGTGGAGAAGGGGCGTTGGTTCTTACCTGACACGCCCTTTCTCTGGGTATCGAAGGGAGAGTCCAGTCCCACCCATAGGTCTGGTTTGGGCCGGCCACCGGGGTGTATGTGTATCTTTATCGTTTTCTGCAGGTCTGCCACAATTTCCAGCCACGGATCCGTGGTTACTGCAGTGGACATGCGTCATTTGCTTCGACCTCGTTGTCGACTGAGGAAACGTCACCAGGGAGGCGGATCCTCAGAAATTCAACCCAGTCCATAGAGTTATGGGACTAGAGTAACCCATCCTGGACTTTCCCTTCGATACCCAGAGAAAGGGCGTGTCAGATAAGAACCAACGCCCCTTCTTAGCATTTGCCTCATCCACCTGTTTACTGAGGTTACCATACTCTGCTCGCCATTTTCAGACCATACGGAGATCCAACTTCTTCTCTTTGCAGAAAGCCGTAAAATTCTTGCCCCGAGAGTCCTCCACGATTCCTTTCTTGACGGAATAGCTCTTTCTTTTTGCACTAATCTGTCTGGGGGTCAAAATGTAATTCCCTTTAAATCTACCATTAAATCTTGATTTCATTGAGGGTTAGGGGTGGGTGGCCTGGCTGCGGGGGCCCTGAGATAAGCTGGTGCAGGGCCCGTGGGGAACTCCATCTCCCCCACCTCACCTCGTGGCCACGGCACCAGTGTGCTGCTTGGCCTCCTTCTCCGTTGCAGCTGTGAGCAAGCAGAAGTGGGCCGGCGGCCACATGGGCTCTTGGTGGACATGGCTGCTGGTGCTGCCACCACGAGGCAGGTGTCGGGGGGTGGATGGCCTGTCTGCGGGGGCCCTGAGGTAAGCTGGGGTGGGGCATGTGGGACAGCTCTACACCTGCCTTGCTTCGTGGCCACAGCACCAGTGTGCTGCTCAGCCTCCTGCTCCTTTGCGCCCGCAAGCAAGCAGAAGTGGGCTGGCGGCCACGTGGGCTCCTGCTGGACATGGCTGCCAGTGCTGCCGCCATGAAGCAGATGTCAGGGCATGAATGTCTCCTGCCTCGCCTCACCTCGTGTCGCCTCACCTTGTGTTGGCACCGCGAGCAACCAGACGGAATGGGCGGCCCGGCAGGCTCTTAAGTAGGGCTTACTTTGGGAGTAGGGCTTATATTAGGCGCACATGTAAAAATCAGGCTAGGGCTTATTTTCGAGGTAGGTCTTATTATTTCCGGGAAACACAGTGGTTGCTATTAAAGCGCTCTGAAACCCCCATTAAAAAATGGGTCAAAACTGCCCCCTCCAGTATCAGCCCTTCAAAGTAGGCCAAGTTGAGTAAACAGACATAGCAGGGATGCCAGGAATTCTCTTTACTATAGTGAGTAAGAGGTAGAGGACCTTGGAGATGGCGTTGAAGGGAATATTCGGGAACTGTTATAGAAACAAAAACAGAAGCATTCCTGAAGCCTGGGGAAAGGAGGCAGTATTAGAAGGAGCCTCAGGCTGGCTGCTCCCTGACTTAAAAGGACATAAGAGGGAGGAAGATAAAACACAAGCAGACTTGCAAGATTCTATTACTATAACCTACAGTATCTCCATAGTCGTCTTCTGGAGTTGATTTCCTGATCTGGTCTACCTTGTAAGGTTGACAGTGGAATAACATAATTTTGAAAGTCAAGTTCTTCTCTATCCCATGTTAAACCAAATAAAATTAAGGTAGGGTTATTATTAGAGTTAGTTTGAGTTTCTTTCTCACCCGTCCCACTGTGTATGAAATGCAGAAAAAAATTGTTATGCAGATTTATGATGGTTGCCAAAAAAAACCCCAAGAAAGATATCTTTAGGACTCATTTTCTCCAGCATAGCTACATAGTCTTGGATTTAGCTTTCTGTCTTTACTCCAATCCAATCTTTTAATGTGTAAAGTGAATTGAAAGTCTTAATTTTGATTTGTGGTTTTTATCCATGAAAAAGTAGTAGAATGAACATCTCTGTTTGGGTGGAGACTCTTTGCACAGGAACATCAACCAATACTTCTTTTCCAGGGATTATTGCCCAGCCGCTGTTAAAGCTGATATAATCAACACAGACCAAACATTGTGTAAACAATCTCATTGATTTTGACTAGATTTTCCTGAGGGATGTGATTTACCAGGATGCCTTTTCTATTCTTTTCTGAATAGAAAATTTTATGTGATTTACCAGGATGCCTTTTCTAGGAATATGCTTTGCAGAGTTAAGTATTGGTTGTTGCTAGATCTGCTGCTTCTGCCAGTGAAGTGGCTTGTAGAGAGGATTTATAAGATGGTTGATGTCTGTTCGTAAAGCATCTAGCAGAGGTGGGTATCTCTGATCTGGCTTCCTGGATTGGTGACTCAAAAGAAAGAGGAGTTAAGCTGGATTCTGGTGACTCCTATTTTGGAGGGACCGTTTGATTCCTCATTATGTTACTTTGCCCTCAGACTTCTGCTCCAGAGCTATCAGCAGTCTTCATGCCATGACTTTGCAGTGACAGAAGACAATCATGCTTAGATTGGGAGATCTTTGGAAAGGAAACATGTTTTTCCTGAAGTCTTTCTCATGTTTGCTTAATAGCTAAACAAGGTGGGATCTGGGAGTCACCATAAAGTCCAAAGGAATAGGCTAGAGTGGGGACTTGAAAAATAACATCCCCAAGAAGGCACAATCAATCTACTTTCATATTTTTTTTTTACCAAGGGAATTATATCTCTGTGTGTGATGTCACCAGGAGACATTCTTAGCTTGAAGGAGCCTTCCCCCCCGCCTAATTTGCAATACCTCTCCTCACCCTTCTCCATCTTCCTACCCTTTCCTTGACTTTCTTTTCCAAGCAACAGAGGGATGCAGTTTATCTCTGTCAGTCTGCAGAGCTCTGTTACAGTCCTCTTATGGAGGGGGAGATGAAAGATGTACGCAGGGAGAGGCAATGTAGTGACCGGAATGGTTAGTTTGTGGTCTTTTTTAATTTCCCGATATCGGAAACACTGTTAGAGAAGAAAGCCATGTGTAGGCATTTTTCCCCCATGTGTAAAGTGATTTGTTTTTCTTCTCTTGTGATTCAGGTCAGCTGAATCAAGCATTCCCTCTTGGTACATCTGCTTCCGTTCACATTAGCTCCATATCAGAATTGAGTCAGCTGACACACATAGGGTAATACGGCTGCTTAGCAGAGGAATCAGTACCTACAAAGGTGTTTGCAGCAACACCCACCGGCTTCAGAATGGTGGGTGGGATTGAGCAAGGCAAACCAGCCTCTTTTTTTACCTGCATTCACTGCATACGATACCCATTAAAACAAGCAGATTTTGATTGCCCAGGTGCTCACCATTTTGAAGCCAGCAACTGTTTATTTTATTGATTTATTTGTATCCCACCTTTATTATTTTTTACAAATAAGGCAGCGAACAAATCCAGCACCCCTTCCTCTTCCTATTTTCCCCACAACCCTGTGAGATGAGTTGGGATGAGAGAGATGAAGGGCCCAAGGTCACCCAGCTGACTTTCCTGTCTAAGGTGGAACTACAACTCATGGTCTCCTGCTTTCTAGCCTGTGCTTTAATCACTAGGCAGCACTTTCTCTCCTGCACATCCTAAGAACAGATAGCAGAAAACCTTATATTGTGTCCTTCAACTTTCCTTTCACCTCCAGCTTAATTGAAGAAACTTTTGCTTCCGTTTTCCACAAGCTACATTTTCTTGTTAGATCCCAACTGGGACAAGGTAGAATAATCAGGAGTGCCAAATTAATGTAGTGGTTAAGGCATCAGGATAAAAATCAGGAGACTGAGTTCTAGTCCTGCCTTAGGCACAAAGCCAGCTGGGTGACCTTGGGCCAGTCACTCCCTCTCTGCCCTAAGAAGGAGACAGTGGCAAACCACTTCCAAAAATCTTGCCAATAAAATTGCTTGTCCAGGCAGTTAGCAGGAGTCTTGAAGGCACATACAAAAAAAGGGGTAGCTTATGTACAGATTAAAGAACATAATTTCCCCTAAATTATAATTAATCACAGTGCTGGTTCATATGTACAGAGCAACATAAGTTAATTGAAAGCAAAACCCAAGACTTCCAAATCAGTTGTGTCTGTGCCAGAAGAGAAGAGAGAAAGGACAAGTATATAAACCCAAAGTTATACATTTAATGTTCAGCTGAGGTTAACCAATAGCATTATTTGTAAGCTGGAACAGATTATCCGAGGGTCAGCCTCCCGTGTATCAAGCTGAAGATCAAGTGTTCCCCACAAATTCTTTATAGTTGTCAATTATTGCTCGTTCCCATTCGGTGTGGCATATCGCCTCCAAACATGAAGCTTCATTAAATGGTCTTAGGCAATACTTATTTATAGCCCTTCCTCTATAAATTTATCTACTCTTGAAATTTAAAGCAGTCTAAACAATTGGTCTTCTTGTGGCAGAAGATGCCATAAATTGTGCGCTGTATGAAAAACTGTTTTTCTTTAAAGCTTTCAGGAAAACCTCAGCCAAGAAAACCAAAAAAGGGCTACTCTCTCCCTACAGGAAGCAAAGCAGGAGTTTTTCCTTAGATCGTGAATTTAAAAAGTGCTGTCCAGTCTACAGCTTGGAGGGTTGCCCACTGTATCATCACCAGGTTTAGCTTCTCGCACCAAGGATTTTAACCTTGATCTCCCTAATGTTCCAGAGTCACAAGGGCTGTTTTTCCTGCTATACAGGTAGTTCTTGACTTATAACTGTAATTGACCCTGGAATTGTGGTTGTAAGTTGTTGTGGTTTTTAAGTGGGCCACCATGTCAGCCTATTTGCAGTGGCCATTAAGTAAACACAGCAATCATTGATTGAATCCATTTTATACAATGGTGTTTTTTGCTGGAAACCGCAAATAAACACTGGAGCCCCTTGCAAAAAAGTTGAAAATCCCAGTCACATAACTGCAGGATACTGCAAATGGTCATAAATGCGAGCTGGCTGCCAAACACCCAAAATGCAGTCATGTGACCCTGGTATGTGTGTGTGCAGCTGTCAGAACTTCAAAATTGGGTTGTAAGTACTTTTTGGAGCAATCCTTTGTCATTTCGAATGGTTGCTAAGTGATCGGTCATTAAGTGAGGACTATCTGTAATTTTAGCCTTTTCATACTGCCCATGGGGTTTTATTTGGGCAAACTCTGGGAGACAGTGGAGAACAGGGGAGTCTGACATGCTGTGGTCCATGGGGGCATGAAGAGTTGGACATGACTGAACAACAACAAATCTGTAATTTGGAAGCAGTGGCAGTTTGTTTCTCCTTGCGTAGTGCAGCATCTTGGGGATGGGTGGGTTTGGCTTTGTTTTTCGATGTCAACCTTTTTAATGAACAGCGCAAAGAAGCAGTGATGGCACCTACCACCCTTGCAATCCACAGTTGGACAAATGTTGTAGTCACTTAATCTTATTTTCTTATTTTACTCTTTCTTTTCCCATCGGCCTAAGTGCAGTGCAGTTTTCCCAAGAAAGACTAATCCTTGTCATCAGAAAACAAAACTGGCAAAAAATGGTTTTTGTTTGGCTGATGTACGATACCGAAACTAAATTGATTTAACATTGGCCACATTTAAACGTGGCTTATTCTAAGTGGTGCATCTTCCTAGTTCACTACAACTCATTCTCCTTCACCTGCTCAGCAATAAAATAGTGAGCTGGGAAAAAAAATGCTATGAACTCCCTCTTCCTCTTTCTTCTATGTTTAAGTTGCAATCTTGGGCTCCTCAGTTTCTGGAGTATGTTGAATTATTCTCATATAATTAGCAGTCCATACAGGTCATTATTTCTGCTTGCTTCCATCCTTTATAGTAGCCATCTCAGCACAATGAAGGGGGGAGGGAATCTTTGTTTTTAAAGATCTGTTGCTGAGCATTGAAGGAGATGGTCAATGAAAGATTACTACTCTAGACTTAATGGAATAATACTGTGTGGATTGATAACTGTTATCTGCCCAGCATTAGAACTGAGTGATACAAACATTAGTATAGAATTAATAACTCTGGCAAGGGACTTGTACCTGGAACATGTTGATCTGGGTTAATCAATTGTGCATTACATTCCTACAGAAAACACAGTCCATCTTATCTCTTTGTATTTTAGACCAGAAAAACAAAAGGTTCTTGCTAATATAGTATTTATGGTTGTAGGTCTGTGTGCGTTCTACATCTTTGTAAAATGACAAGGTTGTTAGCCTTACAACTGAATCCAAGTTTGGCCAATGTCGTTCCCTAAGCAAATGAAATGCTGAGCACACTTGTTTGTTCTGTCCATATGCCATTTATTAAACCAACTGTCTTTCTAGAAAGCAATGACCATACGAAATACATTTTTATTCACTACTAAACTTGAGCAGGCCTGTATGCCAGAGGTAGGAAACCCATGACCTCCAGGGATAGATGAATTAAGATTCCTCAATCCTAACCAGTTCAATCAGTATAAAAGGAAGATGGGAGTCGGTAGTTCAGCACAAGCTGGAGGGTTCTATTATCTGAATCCCACTGGACTTAATAGCACTTACTTCAGGGTAAACGTGTACAATTACATTGTAAAATAACATTTAAATAATGAATTATGCCAGGAACACTTAACAATGAGAACCTCAAAGACAATAACAAGGAAAAAACATGAGTGATTCAATGGCTAAATGTCTGCTTTCAGATGCTTGTTTGTTTACAAGATGAGGACCAGTTCTGAGAAAATGGCTCAGTAACGTTAATTCCTTGTTGAGTTACTCCTAGTTTTGGGACAACAAAGGAATAATATTTTAATGTTGCTAGTGCTATGTCTTCCTCCTGGAAGCAGTGAGGCACCTATACCATATACCTGACTGCATATGTCCTATAATTGCTGTTGCCGATTTGTATGAGGAGCCTGACTTCCCCATGGAGGGAGCAGCTCGCAGTAAAAGGATTAGCCTTCCACCTTTTCCCCTTGGAATCCTGGACTGTGTTCTGTGAAAGAACAGCTATTCTACCTACTTGTTTTCATTTTCCATTTCAACCTTGCTTTGCACACGGCTACTTTAAAAGGGTCCTATACTGGACATATGTAGTCCTTTCTGTCTTCTGCTAAAAGACACACAAGTCAGTCCCACACAACCTGACCCATTCCTCATTTATTAATAATCCTTTTATATCTTTTAGAACCTGTGGACTTGGCAAGGTAATAAAGGCTAGCAGTCTATAAATTAGAAATTCGAAAGTGTGATGTTTCCTTTGTACTGCATTGCATTTGTATTCTAATCTTCTGCTGTAACCCTGAAAGGACTATTAAGGGATGAATCACCTTGCTAATTCATTTTTCTGTGCTTCTTTCAGGTTTCGGTGGACATCAACAGTAGTTCAATCCATGTGTCAGTGGTGGAGGGAAGTGGACACCGAGTGCTCATGGAAGGTGCCCTTACCCACAAGATCAACACAGAGAACTGTGTCTGGAGTTTAGAACCTGGGAAATGTATTCTAGTAAGGACTTCCTCATCATTTCCTTTCAATGTGTATGTGCACATGTATATGCACTCTCGGGTCTGCACATGTACATACCCTGCAGGTATTCCTCAATTTAGGACCACAGTTGGGATTGGAATTTCCGTCATAAGTCATTGCAATCATAATTTGAGTCAGACCTGATTTTATGACTATTTTACGATGGTTATTAAACGAATCCATTGTCATTAAGCAAATGCCACGGTTGTAAGTGTGGACTCATTCTTCTGAATGGGCAAGGGGCAAAAACGGTTGCAAATTGCGATCATGTTACTACGGATCACTGCAACAGGTTATAAATACGAACTGGTTGCCAAGAGCCCAAATTGTGATAGCAGTAGTACTTAGACTTATATACCGTTTCATAGTGCTTTACAGCATTCTCTGAGTGGTTTATGGAGTCAGCATATTGCCTCCAACAATCTGGGTCCTCATTTTACCCACCTCGGAAGGATGGAAGGCTGAGTCAACCTTAAGCTGGTCAGGATCGAACTGCTGGCTGTAGTCACAGTTAGCCTGCAATACTTCATTCTAACCGCTGTGACACCACATATGATCATATGACCATAGGGATAATGCAACAGTCATATGTTTGAGGACCTTTTTCAGCAGTGTCATAACTTCGAACAATCGCCAAATGAATGGTCATATGTCAAGGACTACCTATATTATATATTTTTTAAAAAACTGTGAACCGCTTTTAGGTTAATATCAGAATCAGAATAGAGCTGGAAGGGACCTTGGAGGTCTTCTAGTCCAGCCCCCTGCTCAAGCAGGAAATCCTGTACCATTTCAGACAAGTGACTGTCCGGTCTCTTCTTAAAAACCTCCAGTGATGAAGCACCCACAATGTCTGAAGGCAAGCTGTTCCATTGGTTAATTGTCCTCACTGTTAGGAAGTTTCTCCTCAATTCCAGGTTGCTTCTCTCCTTGGTTAGTTTCCATCCATTGTTTCCTGTCCTGCCCTCTGGTGCTTTGGAAAATAAGTTGACTCCCTCCTCTTTGTGGCAGCCCCTCAAATACTGGAATACTGCTATCATGTCCCCCCTAGTCCTTCTTTTCTCTAGACTGGTCATACCCAATTCCTGCAACCGTTCTTCATATGTTTTAGTCTCCAGGCCTTTGATCATCTTAGTTGCTCTTCTTTGCACTTTTTCCAAAGTCTCAACATCTGTTTTGTAATGTGGTGACCAAAACTGGATGGAGTATTCCAGGTGTGGTCTTACCAAGGCTTTATAAAGTGGTACTAATACTTCACGTGATTTTGATTCTATGCCTCTGTTTATACAACCCAGGATTGTATTAGCTTTTTTGGCGGCGGCTGTACACTGCTGACTCATTTTAAGTGATTGTCCACTAAGACGCCAAAGTCCCTCTCACAGTTACTGTTTTGGAGCCAGATTTCGCCTAATCTGTACTTGTACCTTTGGTTTTTTTCTGCCCACGTGTAAAACTTTGCTTTTCTGCATATTACATTTCATTTTGTTGGATAGGGCCCATTGTTCGAGTCTGTCAAGATCTTTTTGGATCCTGAACTTGTCTTTTGGGCTGTTGGCTGTTCCTGCCAGTTTAATGTCATCTGCAAATTTGATGAGTTCTCCTTCTATTCCCTCATCTAAGTCATGTATGAAGATATGGAAGAGTACTGGGCCTAAGGTGGAGCCTTGTGGTAGCCCACTGCTTACTTCCCTCCATGTGGATGTGGTACCATTAAGGACTACTCGTTGAGTACGGTTTGTCAGCCAGTTACAAATCCATCTGGTGGTGATGTTGTCTATTCCACATTTTTCTAGCTTACCAAGAAGTAGGTTGTGGTCTACTTTGTCAAATGCCTTACTGAAATCTAAGTATACTATGTGCACATCATTTTGCTGGTCTACTAATTTAGTCACTTTGTCAAAGAATGAAATAAGATTGATTTGGCATGATCTGTTTTTAACAAACCTGTGCTGGCTACTAGTTATAACTTTATTTGTTTCTAGATGTTCACAGCTCTGGTTTTTTTATTATCTATTCCATATCTTCCCAGCTATTTATGTCAGGCTGATTGATC
>QLTV01000558.1:330515-364085 GCA_003457575.1 Thermophis baileyi
CAACCCCCACCATGACCACAAAGCCACACCCACCACCCCATGCCCATCAACCCACACCCCCTAAGCCACGCCCACAGAACCGGTAGTAAAAAAATTTAGAACCCACCCCTGACCCATATGGATTCTAGGAGGTTTTTATCCTTGGTTTTGTGTATTTCTGTAGATATGTAGTGATCTTTTATATATAATGCAACTCCACCTCCTCTTTTGTTAGGTCTGTTTCTTTTGAATAGTTTGTATCCTTCTATCAGTACATTCCAGTCATGAGTTTCATCCCACCAAGTTTCAGTAATAGCAATAGCACTTAGACTTATAGACTTCACAATGCTTTACAGCCCTCTCCAGAGTCAGCATATTGTCCCCAATAATATAATGGCAACTATATCATATCTGCCTCCATGTACTAATACTTCAAGTTCACCCTGTTTGTTCCCTAAACTTTGAGCATTAGTATATAGGCATTTGAGTCCTTTATTGGTCTTGGATATGTTTATTATATCTCCTACTTTGTAACTGGGATTCCCATCCTTTCCATCACTCTCTATTTCATTATGTTTTTCTTTTTTATTTCTTTTTTCTCTTTCCTCCTTTCCTCCTTATGTGATTGATTATCTAGTGGTTTTTCCTTGGAATTAGGTTCTATAGGTTGTGAAGATTGCCCCCCTCCCCCCTCAATTTTAGTTTAAAGCCCTTTGGATAAGATTAGCCAGTCGTTTTCCAAATATATTGTTTCTAGTTCTTGTGAGGTGCAGTCCATCCCTTGCCAGTAACCCTTCATGTAGGTAATGCAGACCATGGTCCAGGAAGCCAAAGTTCTGTTGTCGACACAAGCTTTTAAGCCAGTGGTTCGTTTCTAAAATCCTTTGCTCCCTCCCTGGCCTTTTGTTGGAAGTATAGATGGAAACACCACTTGTGCTCCTAATTCTTTAACTTTCTTCCCTAGCTGTTTGTAATCTCTTGTTATTGTTTTCAGATTCATTGTTGTGTCATTGGTCCCCACATGTAGGGGAAGAAAGGGGTAGTAATCCGTGGGGTTGATTATTTTAGTAAGGTATTAGTTACATCTTTGATTTTTGCTCCAGAGAGATTATATTGACTGCCTGGTCTGCAGACTATAGTTTCTGTTCCTCTAAGAATTGAGCCTCCTATCACCAATATTCGCCTTTTTTCTGCTAGGGAAGTCTGGAATACTTTTCTTCCTGTCGCAGGAATGCTTGGTTGTGCCTCTTTTTTAGAAACTATTGATGAATGCTCTTTTGTGAGTGTCTGTATTTTCTTCCAGGGGGAGGCTATGAAAGCGATTGTTCAGTTCCAGAGGGACTTCATTGGAGTGGGCTATGGTAGATAGTAGGGACTTTGCTCTTCGTTGTTTTCTTCTAAGAGTGACATGTTTCCATTGGTCTTGCTCTTTAGGTACATATGTTGTAGGCTTCTTTTTTTACGGAAGTTGTTTGTTCCCTGTTGTGTTCGATTTGGGTGTTTCGGTTTTCTTCTTTATGTTCATATATGGGGTCATCATTTTTTTTAGAAGCTGTCTGCTCCCTATTGTGTTTTATTTTGGTATAGTCCTCTTGTTTAGGTTGGGATTTCTCATTTTGCTCATTGACTTTCAGAGTGGCTAGACTTGCCTCTAAACCTTTTAGTTTTTCTTCTAGTAATTCAAGTAGTTTACATTTAATACATACATAGTTTGGATCTTCTGTGGGCATAAGCTGAAACATATGGCACACTTTGCAAGTCACAATAGTGTCAGTCTCTATCTCCATGACTTTTTTCTTTGTTTGTTTGCTAAAAAAATAAAACATTCTAAAAATTTAAATATTTTCCGTGTTGTGAAGTGTCAGTTTACAATAGCTTACAAGAGTTCTTGACCTTTTGTTTTCTGTCTTTAAAAATTATTCACTATCTTTCCTGTTTTAAGTGTCTAACTCTTCTTCTGTGTTTTTTTTTTATTTTTTTCCTCTTAGATCATTAAGAAATTAAAATTTTCTAAAGAATTAAAATAAGTAAACTTTTTAAAAATGTTTGGTTGAAAAAAGAAATTGAAAAATTGAAAAAATTGAAAAAAGAATTTTAAAATTGAAAAAGGTTTAAAAATTGAAAAAAATTGAAAAAAGAATTTTATAAAAAAATTGAAAAAAGAATTTCAAAATTGAAAAAAGAATTTCAAAATTGGAAAAGATTTTAAAATTGAAAAAAGAAATTTAAATTAAAAATGATATTTAAGAGTTAAAAAAAGAAGATTAAAATTAGAACAAGGAATTTTAAAATTGAAAAAAGAAATTTAAAAAAATGAAAAGGAATTTTTCTTAAGAAAGGGAATTCAGAGATTTTTTAAAAAGTAAGAATTTACAAGAGTTTTTGGCCCTTATGAAGTAATATGCACTTTTATTGTTGGAAGCCTCAGGCTATTTTCTAGGAGGTGCTTTGCTCTTAACCCTCTATTCCCTGACTATCCTTTTTCTCCCTGTCCACAAGTGTTTTGCATTTATTCTTCTCCCCCCCCCCCTGCTTTCTTGCCCTTCGGTTGCCAGGCCACTGCCAGGGTTTTCAGGTATGATATGCTGATGTGGGCACTCTGCTTAGCTGGTCCACCCCTCTGCTCTCAGCTGCTGCTGGTCTGCCACGCTGCTCTTAGCCACTGCTGTGGGCGCCGCTTCTCAGTTGGTCCTCTGTGCTGCTCTCAGCCACTGCTAGTCCACTGCTCTTAGTCGCTGCTCAGGGCACTTCCCTCCTCTGTCACGTAGCTCTGCACTGCTGCTGCTCAAGGTCTGCCCTGCTGCTCACAGCCGCTGGTCTGCTGCCACCTAGCTGTGTTTCACCGCTGCCCAGTGGCCTCCATTTGCACTGTACTGGCTCCGCTCAGGTGTCAAGCTGGGTCACTGGACTGCCTCTCTGTCTCTCAGCTCGGCTGTCTCTCCTTCTCTCAGGTGGGTCGCCTGGCCACCTCTTGGTTGGGACACTGGGCCACCTCTCAGCTGGGTAACCCTTCCAAAAACATAATATGATGGACATACGTTCCTTTTGAAGAGCATAGTGAAGGCATTGCTAATTTTTGCTGCAAAAACATCACGTGTAACTGCATATATAACTCCACAGTTTTGCTTTTAATGTTTTATATTCTTTGCTATGAGGCTTTTCCATGCGCTCTGTCATCAAGACACTAACCAGACCTGAAATGTTATCCTTTAACAGAAGTGCTTCATCTTGAGGTTTTAGATCATGTTCTTCCTTTTACTTTAAAAGACTGATACAGACTTTTAACTTCTGCTTCTTATGTCAATTTATTTTATTACTGGTCTGTTTCTCCTTCCCTTTCTTTTCTCTAGGGCCCTGTAGCTCTTTAAACGGCCTCAGGCTTCTCTGTCCCTCATCCTTACTCTTCTGTTAATGCCTGAATAGAAAATGGGAGCTGGGGAGGACCCTGTATTCACTCTGGAATCCTTGGTGGAATCATAAAATAAGGGAGAATCTTTAGATGTCTGAAAGAGGTGGAGGGTTGAAAAATTAACTCTTTCCAAGTGCAAAAATGTCTCTACTTGGATATACAGGTAGTTCTCAACTTACGACCACAATTGAGCCCAAAATTTATGTTGCTAAGTGAGAAATTTGTTAAGTGAGTTTGGCCAATTTTATGACTTTCCTTGCCACATTTGTTAAGTGAATCACTGAAGTTGTTAAATTAGTAATACATTTGTTAAATGGATCTGGGTTCCCCATTGACTTTGCTTGTAAGAAGGTCTCAAAAGGTGATCACATGACCCAGGGACACTGCAACTGTCATAAATGTGAGTCAGTTGCCAAGCATCTGAATATAAATCACCTGATCATGGGGATGTTGCAACTGTGGTAAGTATGAAAAATGGCCATAAGTCCCTTTTTTCAGTGCCGTTGTAACCTCAAACGATCACTAAGTGAACTGTTGTAAGTCGAAGACTACCTGTAGTTTATTAGAAGCATAGAGAGTTGCTGTATCCTAAGTCCAACCCAATGGTCTAAGTCACAGGTGAACAGTCATAACAGAAGTGGGCAGCTGGAGCACTCAGGTGTAGGTTGCAACCCTCAGTCCCCACTTATTTTTGTTGCAGTCCTTGGAACTTCTTCAGACTACAGTTGTCAGCAGCATTTAAAATGGAAAACACATTAAAATGGTATTCTGAACCTCAAAATAGATATGTTCCCAAACAGAAGAAAAATCTGGCTCTGCCCACAGATGTGATGTGTTCCCATCAACTTTGCTTTGTTGTTAACGCTCACTTCAACCTTCCCCCTTCCCAAAAATATTGAGGTGCTAAGGCATTAAAAAATAGCTGTTGGTGTCCAGACGGTAAGGCCTTAAGGCAGGGGTGTCAAACTCAAGTCCCAGGAGCCGGAGCCGGAGGCGGCCCGCGGGGTGCTAAGATATGGCCCACGGTGCTTCTGCCAGTGAAAATGGAGCTTGGGAGGGCTGTGTGTGGCCCTCCCGAGCTCTGTTTTCGCTGGCAGAGGGTTGCAGGAGGCCGTCGCAGCCGCAAACGGAGCTCAGGAGCCCATTTTTGCTGGCAGAGCGCTCAAGCCTCCACAGGCACCCCCGACAAGCTGACCATGCCCATCCTGACCACACCCACCCTGGCCTCCCGAGGTCAAACACAACCCTGATGTGGCCCTCAATGAAATCGAGTTTAACACCCCTGCCTTAAGGCAAGGGCAGTGTGTGAATATGCTTTGTTGAGTAATACAAAGAAGACATGCTATCCCTAATGAAATGGGCACATCTAACATTTGCTTTAGAAAAAATTATGTACAGGAAAGAAGTAGGAGAAAGAGAAACACAACTAAACCAAGGTTAAAATAACTATTAGGTTCATTTTCACACCCTTAATTTGAGTAGAGATTGAGAGAGATGATTTGGAGTGTTCAGTTCATGGATAAGATTCTCTCAGGCAGGCGGATTTGAAGGAGTGGGCAGAAAGATTTGTGGCATTATGAAAGTTGTTTTGGGAGTTATTTGCATAAGTGATAGAATGGTTAAGAGACGGAAAAGTTGCTTCTACTTTGCATTTGGGCTCATCACACCTTCCTTTAGATTTGGATTGCATGATATGTTGAGCCAAACCTTACATGACACCAGAATTAAATTAGAATGGTTAAGGCAGGGTGGTTTGTGGAAGGCTGGCCTCGTTTAATCATAGCTTCGTGACCACATTTCTGACCAGATTTGGGGATGGGTAATGCTAATTTAAGATTAGTTTACCTTTTCGGCCTCCAGATATAAGGATAGGAGTCAGGGGTGATTGCAGAATGGAACTGTTCCAGCCATAACATCTCTTTTGCTCCATTTATTATGGTTGGTTGCACCAGTCAGCCCAATATTCAGAGTAGATTTGGCATTTTTTCCATCTATCAAATCTTTCCCACGGACCTGAGGTAGGCAGACCCTGTGTTAACAATATTAAAGGCATCATCACAGGATGTAAGCTGTTCCAAATAAAGCTGCCTTTTGTAATTGACTGGTGGTGATTTTGTCAATGCTAATGGTATTCATGGTGCTCCAAATGCTTTGGGATTGCACTCAAGACACTACTATTATCTGTACTACCTTTGCTTTCTTTTGTCACAGTTGTTCTATTTTTAGGTGGTTTTGTATTTTGTGATTTTCTTCCTCTTCTCTTCTGCTGTCTCCAAGTATTTCAGTGTCCACTATCCAGACTTCTTTGTCTTTCTTATCAACAGTTTTTATTATTACATTGCAAACAAGGATATACAGCCTCAGTCTTCTCTGCATGGGGCTGTGTCCTCAGTTGGATTACTAAAGATGAACCAACAAACTAGCTGATCAAATTTAGCTTCAGCATGTTACAAAAATACACTCTTGGAGTTGTGGCATGCTATGTTATTTCTTATACATACAGCTCACTGCTGCAAATTTTGCTGGAGGTGAAAGCTTTCGTGCTGTACTGTATTAATAAATTTAGATTTAATCAGCAATAGTTGACGCTGAAGGCAGGTTCTGCAGCAGTTTTAATCCGCTGTTGTTAGTTCTAGTGTTGGCTGTGGGTGTGAGAATTAGGCAAAGCCTTACCTAACTCTGGTGCTTGATTTTTATCCTGCTGAAATGAAGGTCTTCAATGTGATAAAAACACTGTGGCAACCTGAACATAAGTCATTACAGATTTGATCTACTTATACTTGTGTGTTTCTAGATCAAATTTGCTCAGCCTTCAGAATGACGTCAGGTAGTATGGACTGGGCTACAGGTGCTGGTTTTTGTCAGAAAAGGAAAATAATATTCCTGACCATTTACTTTTGAAAATCTCTCTGTAATGCGAAGCAAGTTGATTGAAGTCTTTAAAATCTTGTCCTTTAAACTTATTTTCAGATATAGGCATTTGTTTCAGTGAAATGAATAGGTTTTAGCAAAGCATTGTAGAAGGATGAGGGAATCCTTCTACCCTAGGAAGGATTCCATCCAATTATATTTAGCAATGCATTATCAAGATGATATCCTCCAGTGACGTTACCTATATATTATTGGTGACTGCTCAAGCGTTCTTGTGATGTGCTGCTAGCATTATACTCTGCCAGTGAATATGTGCCTGCCATGCATTTAAATGAAGCTTCCTGGAAGACTCAGACTTGGCTTCTACTGTGGACTCCTCATTACTGGATCACTTTAGGGGTTGAACATAGGAAATTCAGTAAAATCTTGGCATATATAGGGACACTTCTAACATTTTTAGGAGGCTACTACCTGTGTAAAAGAAATCTCAAAAAAGATATTTAAATGTGATGACATAAAGCAGTGGCCAAAATGTCTGCATACTTGTGGACATCCTAAACATTTCTTTGTGTTGTTTAATCAAGGGATTAAAGTTTGTAATACAGGTAGTCCTCAACTACCATTACCAATTGAGCCCAAAATTTCTGTTGCTAATTGAGAAGTTTGTTAAGGGCATTTTGCCCCATTTTATGACCTTTCTTTTCACAGTTGTTAAATGAATCATTGCAGTTGATAAGTTAGCAACCCGGTTGTTAAGTAAATCTGGCTTCCCCATTGACTTTGCTTGTCAAAAGGTTGCAAAAGGGGATCACATGACCTTGGCACACAGCAATGGTCATAACTATGAATCAGTTCCAAACATCTGAATTTTGATCACGGGATGCTACAAAGGTCATAAGTGTGAAAAACGGTCATAAGTTACTTTTTTCAGTGCCCTTGTAACTTTGAACAGTCACTAAACAAACTGTTGTAAGTTGAGGACTACCCGTAGTTCTTCAGGGAGCTATTACTAATTTCCAGCCAATTTCTAGTTCAGGAACATCAAGTTCAGGAAAACTGATTTAATATCTTAACTATCTATTGCCTTTATCTTACCTCCTTACCACTCTCCTTTAATCTTAGAGGGCTCCTGCTTCCTTTGGAAGATCACTTACCAATTGTTAGTTTTGCTTTGGCCTTCTCAATAGTATGTACACATTTCCACATTTTTTTATTTTCTAGTTCTATAAGGTCTACCAACGTGTTTTTTAAGAATGTACTTATTATTGTGAATCTGATGTTTACTTTTTGGCTGAAGCTCACTATTTTAGTAGCACTTCAAGAATATTCTAAAAACATATTTTTAAAGCACAAATCAAATGAAACCAATTCAGTGACACAAGGTGGTGCTCTCCTTGTCAATCCACCTCCTTTCTTCCATCTGATGGAGTCCTTTATCCAGGATTAATTGTTGGAAGAACAGACCATCCTACCAGGCTGGAAACAATTCTATAATTTTATTCACCCATCTCCCTCTCCTGGGTTCTAAGGTAATATTTGAAGTGGCATATTTCGCACAAGTTACTAGAGATCATGAGTGTGATCCTGTAACTCATGGGTGTCAAACTCGATTGTGTCACATGACGTATCATGACGTATTGCGATGTTTTTTCCCTTTGCGGAGCCGGGGTGATGCATCCGGCCCACGGGCTGCCAGTTTGACACCCCTGTTGTAATTAATTAGAATATCTTTATGCCTGATTTTTACTGCATTTGATAATTAAACATTATGTTGTTACTAAAACTGTTCTGTGCAGAAACAGCTAAGCAACCAGAAAAATAGGATCCCAAAGGTGCTTTTTCTAGAGGCAACTGGACTTTCTGGTTTTTCTTTGAAGACGTTTCACTTCTCATCCAAGAAGCTTCTTCAGCTCTGACTGGATGGTGGGGAATGGAAGGATTTATACTCCTTGCAGACAGCTGGTCATTTGCATTCTTTTAGTGAGTCATTAAGGCCAGCTGGAAGTTTATCTGGGTCATCAGGGTCACCTGAATGGTGCAAATGGGTGTGGCGCCTTCTTGGAACTGTTGAAAGGACTGTGTTGTAGACTGGAGATAGATGATGTCGTATCCTTCCCTCTCTGTTGAGAGAGGACTGTTCAATTTTGACATAGATGGCCTCTTTGATCCCTTTTTCAAACCAGTGGTCCTCTGTCCAAAATGTGGACTTTGCTTTCTTCAAAAGAGTGGCCTTTTAAATGCAGATGGCCTGCTGAATCTAGTCCTGATGGGTTTGTTTCAGAGGTGGGTTTCAGCAGGTTCTGACCAGTTCTGGAGAACTGGTAGCAGAAATTTTGAGTAGTTCAGATAATCGGTAAATACCACCTCTGACTGGCCCTGCCCCCATCTATTCTCTGCCTCCTGAGTCCCAGCTGATCGGGAGGAAATGGGGATGTTGCAGTAACGTTCCCCTGGAGTGGGGCCTATGTTGTGCCATGCATTTATGAAGTGGTTGTTTTGTTTCCCCAATGTACAGATCTGCACATGGTTCACTGTATTGTACTGCATATACTATGTTGCTCAGTTTGTGTCTGGGTGTTTTATCCTTGGGGTGGACAAGCTTCCGTGTATTCTTGGGTTTGAAGTGTGCACGTATGTTGTGTTGGCTGAAGATCCTCCTGCTCTTTTCCGATATTTCTGCAATGTATGGAATGACAACGTTGCTTTGTTTATTGACCGCTTCGTTGTCTGTTATTGAGGAGCTCCTAAAGGGTCTTTTTTGAGATTTGATGAAGGCCCACTTGGGATAGCCACACGTTCTGAGGGCTTCCTTGTTTTAGTTCTTTTTCTTTCCCATCTTTGCTGGTAGGCAGGCCTCAGTGGTGTATGGTTCTGATGACTCCCATTTTGTGCTCCAGTGGGTGGTGGGAATCAAAATGTAAATATTGATCTGTGTGTGGGGGTTTTCTGTAAACTTCAGTGTTAAGGCTTCTGTCTTCCTTAATGTGTACTGCACAGTCCAGGAAGGCTAGACTATTTTCCTTAACATCTTCCCATGTGAATTTGATGTATCTGTCCACAGAGTCGATATGTTTGGTGAACGCTTCCAATTCCTGTGTTTTGATCTTGACCCAAGTGTCGTCCATATACCTATACCAGTGAGTGGGTGGAATTCCTGTGAAGGAGTCTAGGGCTTTGGCTTCTACCTCTTCCATGTAGAGGATACAGGTGAAGCCATGGCGCAGCTGTGTTTTTGTCTGTAGAAACCTTCATTGTATTTAAAATAGGTAGTGATCAAGCAGAGGTCCAACATCGCACATATGTGGTCTGGGCTGAGATTGGTCCTGTCACCTAAGGAGCTGTCTTGTAGCAGTTGTTTTTTCACTACCATGACAGCTTCGGTTGTTGGAATGCAGGTGAAGAGGGAAGTCACACCATGGAAACCATGGTCTCATCCAGATCCAGTTTTAGTTTCCAAACCTTGCTGGCGAAGTCCTGTGAATTGTTGATGTGATGGGTAGTGTTGCCAACTAGAGGAGCTAATAAGGTTGTTAGGTGTTTTGTAATGTTGTAGGTGACAGAGTTGATGCTGCTAACAATTGGTCTTAGTGGAGTTCCCTCTTTGTGGATTTTAGGGAGTCCATATATGCATGGGGTGGCTTCCCCAGGATAAAGATGGTAATATTGTGGCTTGTCGATGGCATTGTCCTTCAGTAGGTGTTGCAAGAAATCAATGACCTTTTTGTTGTAACTACTGGTGGGGTCTCTTTTCTGCGTCTGATACGTAGCATGAACTTCAGAAGATTGTTCATCTTGGCCTTGTAGTCATCTGTGTTCAGGATGAACACAGATCTGTACATTGGGGAAGCAAAACAACCACTTCATAAACACATGGCACAACATAGGAGAACAAACCCATCAGGACTAGATTCAGCAGGCCATCTGCATTTAAAAGACAAAGGCCACTCTTGAAGACAGCAAAGTCCACATTTTGGACAGAGAGGACCACTGGTTTGAAAGAGGGGTCAAAGAGGCCATCTATGTCAAAATTGAACAGCCCTCTCTCAACAGAGAGGGAAGGATATGACATCATCTACCTCCAGTTTACAACACAGTCCTTTCAACAGTTCCAAGAAGGTGCCACACCCACTGCACTACTCAGGTGACCCTGAGGACACAGATAAACCTCCAGCTGGCCTTAATGACTTGCTAAAAGAATGCAAATGACCAGCTGTCTGCAAGGAGTATAAATCCTTCCATTCTCCACCATCCAGTCAGAGCTTAAGAAGCTTCTTGGATGAGGAGCAAAATGTCTTCAAAGAAAAACCAGAAAGTCCAGTTGCCTCTTGAAAAAGCACCTTTGGGACAACCATGACCTGGATGACAGAATCTCCATAGACAAAATAGTGGGATGTTTTTGGGTTGCAGGTGACTTCCAAGTCATTTATTCATCAGCTTTATGAAGTTCAAAAATTTATGATCAGGCAATTCCTAAAACTAATTGCCATAGCTGCTTTAAAAAGCCAGTTTGGTCTAGTAGTTAAGGCACCAGGCTAGAAAGCAAGAGAGCATGAGTCCCACCTTAGCCATGAAAGCCAGCTGGGTGGCCTTAGGTCACTCTCTCTCTCTTAGCCCAACTCATCTCATAGGGTTGTTGTTGCGGGGAAAATAGGAAGAAGAAATTGTGTTGGATATGTTCACTGCCTTGAGTTATTTGCAAAAATAACACAGGTAGGATATAAATTCATAAAATTAATTCCTTTCCCCCCCCATTGCAAAGTAGTCCTGGTGCTGCTTTCTGATATGGCGAAAACTCTTATGTGGAAGGAAGTGTTAATACAAATCAAGCATATCTCAGGAGGAAATTATACTTTTGAATTCTTTAATACTGTTCTTCAAAGTCAGCCACTTGGAAGAGTGGTATTACTTCTGTTTCTGGTTCACATGCACTTCCCCAAACTCCTGGCCTCATCGGTAATATTTCTCTGTGTGACCCTTCTCCATTACCCTAGTTAGTGTGTCGGAGAACAGGACTAAAATAGATTCACGGGAGCTGTTTTTAGAACCCGTTCTGGGTGCTGGGCTGAACCATTTTTGTTTCTGCGTTTACTAACTCACAGTAGCAAGCTGCTTGGCTTTTTTCGACAAACACTCTATTGTTGCTTTTTTGTGGACAATTCTAACACGTTTATGTTTTTGGAGAGAAACTCCAAAGGCAAAAGTGGTGAGAATACTCATAATCACAATGGACTGAATGAATAATTGATTTTTAGTGGAAATTATAAGGCTGGAATCTTTCCAAGCAGTTGCCTTGGAAATTCATAAACAGTGTGTCACATTACTGTCATCTTTAGGAACTTGTCTCATGCTTACTATATGTCTGCTTCAAAGGAGTTGATTTGACAGGATGCTTATGGGCAGGATTCACGAACAAAAATGTTCTATGCAAGTTTTGCAGGGAAGGATTTATAATATCCTATGTAATGCGGAAATCAGAAACACACATTTGAGAAAATGTCTACAGAGCCTTTTGGTTGATGTTGGCCTGGCTCACTTGTAATCTTGGCATTGTGTAGAAGTAGTCCTCGACTTACAACAGTTTGTTTAGTGACCGTTCAAAGTTGCAACAGCATTGAAAAAAGTGACTTAGGACCATTTTTCACACTTACAACTGTTGCAGCACCCCCATGATCACATGCTCAAAATTCAGACCCTTGGCAACTGACTCATATTTATGACGGTTGCAGTGTCCTGGGGTCATGTGATCACCTTTTGTAACCTTCTGACAAGCAAAGTCAATGGGGAAGCCAGATTCACTGAACAACTGTGTTACTAACTTAACAACTGCAGTGATTCACCTAACAACTATGGCAAGAAAGGTCGTAAAATAGGGCACTTAACTCACTTAATAAATATCTCACTTAAGAACAGAAATTTTGGCCTCAATTGTGCTCATAAGTCAAGGACTACATGTATTCTTCCTCCTGGGTTTTGCAGGCTCCAATTCAGTTGAATTCTTCCTCCCCTGTAATCTGTAGTTTGGTTTACAAGAGTGTTATACGTGTGTGTGTGTCTGTGTCTGTGTCTGTGTGTGTTGGACTGCTTGTAATAGCAAATAATGACATGCACTATAGAGGAGAAAACAACCCAATGCTCACATTAGAGTAATAGCACTATTAAAATGATCAAAGATGTCAGAGTTCTCTGGAATGTCTTTTTTTTTTAAAATATTTAAAGAAAATACACAACCAAATGGAGGGACTGGGAGAGGGGAGGCAAAAAAGAAATAGAAACTTAGCATTTGATCAGAACCGTATTTCAGTACAGACTATAGCACAGGAACCTCTATTAAGACAGGGATCTTTATTAGGGTAGGGCTTATATTTTAACGTAGTATTAGAAGTAGAAATTGAACAATTATTAATACTTAAAGAAATAATTTATGTACTTTTGTGGTCAGTTATGCACGTATTATATTCTAAATATGTTCCATTTAGTTTTAGAGTAGATCTCTGAGTTTGTTTTTTCAGGGCCGTAGAAAAATTTCCATTTATACTCTCATGTGGCTTTTCTGAGCCTTATGCAAATGTTGAGCCTAACGCTGCAAAATTCAAAGAAGTTTGTTGATTTAAAAAATGGTTGGTTCTGTTTTGTCTGGGAAGCTCAGATTAAATCAATTGTTTTACAAATTTTCATCCATTTCTAATTAGAAGTCCAAATTGAATATTAGCTAGGTGGTGGAGATCAAGTCCAGGTCCCTTCTATTAAACATTGTTATGTTGTTGGACCAAGGAAGCATACCTTCCTTGTCTCACCCCCTCCCCCTCCTCCCGAGATGTGGATGGCACTCATTCTCCTGGGTCTGATTTCAGGCCTGGGGTTAATGTGCTCGAGAGACACCTGTTTGTGTAGGCTGTCTCATTTTGTATTATGTTTTAAACTGTTTTGCTCATGTGTTGGATATTGTGAGTTAGCCAGAGTGTCCTGGTGTGTGGGCAGGCTAAATAAATAAATATAAACAAAGCAACCTACACATCTGCACCTGCTCCTTCAGATGTTTGAAGAATACCTTCTTAAACGCTTAAAATTGAGAGGAGAAGCAGTTAGCCAGATCTAAGGGTGCGAGATGAAAATGGAAGAGTTTGCAAAAATCAGACTTGTACCATTTGTGCTGCAGATGGGATGGCGTATTATTTGATTGGAATGGTGGTAATACCAGCCTGATTTTTTTCATAGTATGGCATTGCCAACTTCTGCTCTTGACAGGTTTTTTTCTTCCTTCCATTCAATCGTGTCCGATTCTCAGAGACAGCCTGGACCAGTTCCTACAGTTTGCTTGTCAGAGGTTTTCAGAAAGTTTTTCATTGCCTCCTTCCTAGGGCTGAGAGAAGGTGACTGGCCCAGGGTCACCCAGCTGGCTTTGTGCCTAAGGCGGAACTAGAACTCGGGGTCTCCTGGTTTCTAGCCTGGTGCCTTAATCACTACATTCAACTGGCTTTTCTAGACACCCCAACATTATCAGTTATTGTGTGCTGTAATAATAAGTCTAAAACTATTGCATGTGCTGTGGTGGCACTGTGGTTAGAATGCAGTATTGCAGGATAACTCTGATCACTGCCAGGAGTTCGATCCTGACTGGCTCAAGCATGACTCAAACTTCCATCCTTCCGAGGTGGGTAAAATGAGGACCCAGATTGTTGAGGGCAATATGCTGACTTTGCAAACTGCTTAGAGAGGACTGTAAAGCACTATGAAGTAGTATATAAGTCTAAGTGCTATTGCTATTGCTACTGTAAGTTTTTTTGAATATAGGAGAGTAGAGCCAAGGCTGTTTTATGGTAAATTGTTTTCATTCTAGGTACCAGAAATGACTTGCAGACATGAAGTTTGATAGTGTATAAATCAGGTGAATACTTAGGTGAAAGGTATTGTGACAACTCATATTTGATGAGTCAAATAGCATTTCTTGTATGAAATTTGAATTTTGGGGAAAAAAATTGTTCTACCAAATTCAGTAGAACACAGCATTGCTCCGAATGACCTATTATGTTTTTAAAATCATGAGGTGCTATTGCGTACAGGGAGAGAAAGGTGAAACCATTAGGGATTGCTGTTGTAAGTGTGAAAAATGATCATAAGAAACTTTTTTCAATGTCGCCGTAACTTCGAACGGTCACTAAATGAGCTGTTGTAAGTCAAAGAATACCTGTACATTTTGCTTAATTGAGCTCACCGGATGTTTAAGAAAAACTGGGCAAGGGAGCAGCCAGCTTAAAGCCCATTGAGAAGAGGCAAAGTATAAACCAGGGGTCTGCAACCCAAGGCTCTGGAGCCACATGTGGCTCTTTCATCCCTCTGCTGTGGCTCTCTGTCGCTCAAAACATGCGTCACAATGTGAGACACCCGCTGGCACGCGATTTATTGAGCTTTTCGACACATATTTTTTTTCAGAGTTCAAAATGTTTTTGTTACATGTAGAAATAAAAAATTGTTTTCTCTGTAGCAGTTCATTGATTACATAAATGCAATACACTATAGTTTTTTTTATACATAGCATAAAGGTAAAAAACAATATATGCAATGTTATCTTCATTTTAGATGTCAAAAGGTTTTTGTGGCTCCCGGTGTTTTCTTTTCTGTGGGAAACGGGTTCAAATGGCTCTTTGAGTGTTTAAGGTTGCCGACCGCTGGTATAAACAATTGTCATGCTGAGTGAATACAGAGCTAACACACCAGAGAATAGGGAAAACAGGAAAATGGGGCTGTGACCTGAAGTGCAACTGTTTTCTGAATTTCTAGTGGTCTTCAATGATAAGCCCTGCATTTTTTTTATTGAGGCTGCTCCAGAAATTGTCATTGATTTCTGGAAAGTACCTATTTCCCTGACTTTGCTTCTGCCTCATATGATAGATATATTTGAGAATCTTCAACTTCATTTTTATTTTCGTTTTCATTTTATTTATAAGCAACCAATAGGTTGAATTCATATGATATATTAAGCTATAAATTGTGGCTTACTAACCATAGTGGCTGAATTCATACACGCCTAACTTTCCCCTTCTCTTTTTGACAACAGGAAGCCTTCAATGATTTAGCCTTTTTCTGATTCAGTGTTTGTGTTATATGGATCGAGATGCAGTTTCATCTTCATTTACATGGAAAAAAATAGTAATAAGGGCAGTTTTATAGAGTTCGTCAAGTCTGAATATTTTTAACAAAAAGTGTAAACTTGTGGGATTGCACCAGGAACATTCTGCAAATGATCGATAATGCTTTGAGAAGCAAACTGTGGCCCTAATTTTCATGAGAAACAGTTCTCCTTCACTTTGCATCTCCCCTTACTTTTTGTTTCCTTTTAGATTCCACAGACTTATGATTCTGCTATGCATTAAGCTCTCTGAAACCTTGACCTGGCACTTGACCAAAGTTATCATCTTTTCTATTGTTAATTAAACAATGTGCTCATTAATAATGTATCCTTCTTGCCGCCAATGGTATTTGTGACTTCTTGGTTTCTCCCCACAGCCTCCCAAAGAGCAGCTCTCTCTTTCTTGCCACATTGCAAAACAGGCCTGTTTCTTTAATAATTGTATTAGTGGTTACAGAATAGAAGCTTCTCCTATAGTTGCCCATTAACTATGCAGTCTATTACACATGAAGAGTGGAGATTCAATGTGTAGACCCCTCCTCCCCCTTCAGTCCTCCCTCCTCTTGTTCGCTTTAATCAAACCAAGTTTGAACCAAAGTTTCTTTCTGTATTGTGGATATATGAATCTCCTTTCTTGGTGTATGCAAACCGATTCACTTCATGAATATGGCTTATCTTAATTTTCCATTCAATATGTGGAATGTGATACTGAAGGGTTTTTTGTTTTGTTTTGTTTTTTACATTACACATCCATTAATGTTATCTTTTTCCTTGTAGCAGAGAGCCAACGCATGCTATATTCCTTCTTGTGCATTACCTGCCTTCATCTATTTTAATCTAAGTAGTCTAAGGAAATTATTTTCCCGTTCTATTATTTCATAAACATTTCTATGATGTGGGTATCTTTACTGTCCCAGCTGAAAAAGAGGATTTGAAAAATTACTCAATAGAAGAGACATTTTACTTATAGATAGCAATAGCAATAGCACTTAGACTTATATACCGCTTTACAGTGCTTTACAGCCCTCTCTAAGCGGTTCACAGAGTCAGCATATTGCCCCCAACAATCTGGGTCCTCATTTTACCCACCTCGGAAGGATGGAAGGCTGAGTCAACCTTGAGGCGGTGAGATTTGAACCGCCGAACTGCAGCTAGCAGTCAGCTGAAGTAGCCTGCAGTGCTGCACTCTAACCACTGTGCCACCTCGGCTCGATCCCTTTGAGGAAACCTTTTTTATATTGAAGACTGCATTCTTTTGGATGTATTCTATAAAAGGCTGCATGTTGATTTATGAGGAAGCATCAGAGCTTGGCAGAATAACTGAATAACAGAGTTGGAAGGGACCTTGGAGGCCTTCTAGTCCAAACCCCTGCTCAAGCAGGAGACTATACCATTTCAGACAAATGGCTATCCGGTCTCTTCTTAAAATCCTCCAGTGTTGGAGCACCCACAACTTCTGGAGGCAAGTCATTCCACTGATTAGTTGTTCTAATAGCCAGAAAAATCCTCCCTAGTTCTAGGTTGGTTCTCTCCCTGATTAGTTTCCATCCATTGCTTCTTGTCCTTCCTTCAGGTTCTTTGGAGAATAGGTTGACTCCCTCTTCTTTGTGGCAACCCCTGAGATATTGGAACACTGCTATCGTGTCACCTCTAGTCCTTCTTTTCATTAGACATACCCAATTCCAGCAACTGTTCTTTATATGTTTTAGCCTCCAGTCCCCTCTGTTCTTTTTAATACCGCCTTTCCTAACCTATAAAATAGGATCCATCCTACAAGATCAGGGGTGTCAAACTCAAGGCCCGCAGGCCGGATCCGGCCCCCTGGGTGCTTAGATCTGGCCCGCGGGGCCACCCTGGAAACAGCAAAGGACCAGGCGCTGATCTAC
This sequence comes from Thermophis baileyi, assembly GCA_003457575.1. NCBI lineage: Eukaryota > Metazoa > Chordata > Lepidosauria > Squamata > Dipsadidae > Thermophis > Thermophis baileyi. The sequence goes on from QLTV01000558.1 coordinate 347,788, forward strand.
AACCTGGTGGCAGCTGGCAGCATGCTGGAGGAGGCCGTGGCAGCTGAAAATGGAGCTCGGGAGGGGCTCCCACGGCCCTCCCAAGCTCTGTTTTCGCTGGCAGAGTGCTAGCAAAACAAACTACTAGCAAAAGTGGCATTTGAACACAGGGCAAGGAGGCATCGAGAAATGTTTCCCCTTTTGCATTTGCATTTCCATGCTCACCCCGGCCACGGCCACTCGGACTCCCGAGCTCAGACACAACCCTGATGCGGCCCTCAATGAAATCAAGTTTGACACCTCTGTACAAGATGAAACTTCTACAGGGCACCAGGTTGAAGAAAGCTGTTTCACAATCCCAGGCTGTAATGGCTGCAGCACCAAGGACCTCCTCCTCTTTGATTGTCGCTAGCTGCTTCAATCCCAGCTAATGTTGTTTCTGTGTTTTCCTAGATTAACCTCAGCAAAGTAGGTGAATACTGGTGGAGTGCCATTTTGGAAGGCGAAGAACAGATCGACATTGATAAAATCAATAAGGAGCGTTCTATGGCCACGGTGGACGAAGAAGAACATGCAGTGCTGGACAGACTGTCTTTTGATTATCATCAGAAGCTTCAAGGCAAACCCCAGAGCCATGAAATGGTACGTTTCATAAAACTCCACTGCCCTATGTTAAAGTGGAAAAATAATTATAGTTTGTTTATTTATTTATTTATTTATTTATTTATTTTGCAAAATTTGTATGCCGCCCAACTCCTGAAGGACTCTTGTTGATTGTTCCTTGTTGCTATTGGAGATGGTTCTTTTCTTTTTTAAAAAAAAATGCTTAATACCATTCTTCTTACCATTTTAGGTTGGTTTTTTAGCTGAACTGCTAAATAAAATGGATATTTGGTGGTATTCTTTCTTAAAGGGCTATTAGAGGGTAAACTTTCACCCTGCAAACTAGCTGAATTCATCAATCAAACAAGACCTTTTGTAGGAATTTTTTTTCATCTTGGTTAATTAAAAAATGGAAACCACTGTTTAAAAAACAACCACCTGTAAATGCAGGAACACTCCTGAGCATAACTTACAGATACAAGATCCCATTCACATTATATACCGAAAGTAACAATGTTCTCTTGTAATTTCATCCTAAACCATGATGTATTATGATGGGAATAAACTTTATGTCTCCTTGCTCCTTTATGCTGTGCTCTTCCTGGTATAGCTGCAAATTCATATCCATTTTAGTTTCCATTAGATGTGACTTGCTGTATTGGCCAATCTGTACTACTGTACTATTCAACTTCCAGATATGCTTTATCAAACTGTTGCCATCAACTATTAAGAATAATCAGAGTTTAGGAAAGGGGAGGAATACCTTGTCTATTCCAACTTGCACTTTCTCAACGTATTGGACCTTCAACTTCCAAAATTCCCAACCATCATGATGAAAGCCATCTTCAAGGTATAATTCCATTTTAGTTGAAAATTTGGGAAATGCAGTCCCCAACGTCTGGAAAGTTCCAGGTAGGGAAAGTTGCACTAAACTGTTGAAAACTCTTAAACACACCAACAGATAGAAGGCTGAACTAATGGGTTTGTAGTGATATTCATGGCTCTCACCCCATCAGAACAAAATCATGGACTGACGTTGGTTTGAATTGATTTGGTTTCCTCAAATATTTTAAATATCTGTCTGCAGTCCCTTGAAAATGCCTGACCTATAATTTAAACCATGGGTGTCCAACCTTGGCAACTTTAAGACCAGTGGATTTCAACTCCCCGAATTCCCCAGGCAGCCCTTATTTAAAGTATGGGCATTGGGTCACCCTTGCAAGGATAAATTCATCTCTTGAGCTTTTGCCTCTGCCCTGTTTTCAGAAAGTCCACGAGATGCTGAAGAAGGGCTGGGATGCCGAAGGCTCTCCATTCCGAGGGCAGAAGTTCGACCCTTCCATGTTCAACATCTCTCCGGGGAACATGCATTTTTGATGGTAGCAGCAAGTGAGGAGGAGGAGGAGGAGGAGGAGGAGGAGGAGAACATCGTGGCCTTCATCCTTGGCACGAACCCGATGCTACTGCCAGACTCTTGCATCCGGTGCTAGAAGGCTCTCTTGTTGTCCCTGCTTGTTCTTTGGGGCTTGTTTGTAAAATGACAAGATTGTTAAAAAATGATTGGCATGTGTGGGCTTGCTTTTGGGGAGGGGGCAGAGAGGGAATTCAAGCGGGAACGTGGGTGTTAAGTCCTTCCCTCCAGCACCAGGTTGGTGCTTTTGATATTTATGTGGGGGAAGCCTAGCAAAAGCAGCATTACGTACTGTGTCACCACGGCAACCAGCAGCTGCTGGTAGCATTTCCTTGTCTCCTTAATGGATTCATTTGTTGCTTGGGGGGGGGGGGAGAAGAGGAGAGCTCGGTTGAAGGTATTCCTCCTCCCCTTTTCAGAAATAGATGCAGCTGGATGAAATGGTGACAACTTCTAGCTGGCTTCCTTGAAACCGCCTCCTGTGTGTGTGTGTGTGTGTGTGTGTGTGTGTGTCTGTCTGTCTGTCTCCCCGCTCTCCAGCTTTTAGGGAACCCAAACTCCTCAGTGTGCTGGGCAGCAACAACCCCCGGACAATCTGCAATCAGTGTCATTTGAGCGTGATCTAAATTGTGGGTTTGTTCCTCGAGACCCAAGGAGTGGGAGGGGAACATTGGAGGATCAGGCAAGTCTGTGGAAAGGAGCCAGTCCAGAAGGCGACACTTGCACCAGCGTTTCTATGATGGCCTACGAAGCCTGGCCAACAAATAACCAGTAGGAAAGACAGGCACACTTACAGGTTCTTCATGCTGTGGTTTTGCTTGTGTTTGTGATTTAGAGATCACAGAACCCCAGAAAACTGCAGCGCTCTCCCTCTGTGTGTGTGTGTCTCTCTCCCCCTCCCTCTCCTCCCCTCCCTCCCTCTCTCCAAATGCTCTAGCCAGGAAGCTTTCTGAGTTCATGGCTCCATTGTCCTCATTTCCCCACCTATGATTATATGAAGTGCATAATTGTATTTTATGCATTTCTGGGATTTTTATCAACAGGAGATGGGGATAATCAGGACCATCTGGCAGAGGTTTTAAGAGCCCTTTTTGTATAGAGCGGTCCCAACAAAATTAGCCTCCCTCACCCCAGCTGCTGTTTGCCCCAGAAAGAAAACTGCTATTAAGGCCAATGGTAATTTTCCTCCTAGGGCAGAGCAATTTCCATTTGTATGTATGTATGTATGTATGCATGCATGTGGCCATTGTGATTATCTTCTTTATAACACTTTTTAAAAAAAAATAATATCAAACAAGGAAAAGTCGCCCTCCTGTAGCTGGACAGGCTAGGTTCTTTTAGGGACCTTTTAACTAGTTCCACACTTGTGCCATTACATAAGAACCTTCTACTGTGTACATAATAAGAAATATCTATACACAAAAAAGGAAATAAAGAGATGGTACATTTCCATTTGTCCATTTATAACAAAAGCCCCAACCCCGTCAAAATATTAAAAACACATTTTAAAGGAGTTGAATCTGTAAACAGGCTTCTCAGAAACTCAAATAGTTGTCCTGAAGGGAGGGTGTCCACAGATAGAATGCATACTGTTTGGGGGCTCAGTTTCCCTGAGGTAATTATAATTCTGACAACAAAGTCCATATAACAACGGCAGAGTCTCATTTCACAGAAGATGTGTCCATCCAGAAGGTGTTCCACCCTGTGACAGCTGGGCACAGAATTGACAAAAAGATTTGCTTTTTCAGAGGTGATCTTTTCATCTTCCAGCAAGCTGAAAGACAATTGAAGAAAAGAAAAAAAATAGAATGAGGATGTCACCTAAGGAACCGGAAAGCAACATATAATGTCAAAGAATATGGATGTAGAGAACGTGGGTTGATTGGAAACATGTTGGTTGTTACCTGTATCATTTTAGACTATGACTGAGTGAAATACTGAAACTGCACAAAACATCCCATTAAAACATAAGACTGGCTTAGAGACAAATGCATTCACTAGGTCTGTCTCTGTGTGTAGGTTAGCTAATGGGCCATCTATGGTTTGATTCGCCAACCTTAGCATGACATGCAATGGTGGGGTTGTAGTAAGAAATGAGAGAACATAGCCATGGTTTATTTTTAGTGTGTTGACAGCATCATTCCTGAATTCTGCTAGCAGATGAAGCCAGGGTCATCTTGTTGGCTATACGGGCATGAGAGAGACATTGAACTGTTGAATCACCTCTTATGGTTTACAGCAGAGGTCTCAAACTCACGTCGTCATGGCGGCGTCACATTGGGATCGGGACTTTTTCCTTCACTAAACCGGGCGTGGCCAGCACGTGACGCATCCGGCCCGCGGGCTGGGAGTTTGACAGCCCTGGCTTACAGGAACATGCAGATGTTGAATAACCCTGTGGTTGAAGCAGAGAGAATATTGGTCCTTGAATTGCTCCAATTTTTGCAATGGGGAAGCATCTCATCCCTTTTTGAGAAACATAGTTAAGTGCTCCCCATTATGGAAGGCTTTATAGAGTGTGAGCTTTGGGAAGTTAGGCAAGAGCTTGGCAATCCAATCACAAGAGACAGAGTGCTGTGGCCATGATGGCAAGGCAGTACCCAAGAACCATTACCTTGGCAGAGAGCAGCCATTCTGCTACATGCTTTCTGGTGTATTACATGCCCTCAGGGCAGCAGCTGCCATGCCACAAAAGCAACGATTGAAGCAGGCAAACGTTTAGCTGTGATGTGATGGGCAGGGCTGGAATCCCAGTCCCACATGTGCAAGGCTCCTTTGATTTGGGCCTGCACTTGCTTCAGAAGATGCCACTGGAAACAGATCATGGATTTTGTTCAGTAGTGGCCATTCCTCTGCAATCCAATTTCTGAGGAAAGGACAGTGGTATGTTGGTCGTAGAAAGTAAGCCTGGGTAATTTTGCACTCTGGATTTTTAAATGTTTTTTTTCCTGCAAGAAATGAGCTTTTAACATTATAGTCATTCTCTGGTTAATAAGGTAGGTCCTTACTCATGTATTCCATCAATTATATTCTATGGCCCTTGTAGGTTTCCTGGATGCACAGATGAATGCCCGTGTCCCAAACAGCACCTAGTGTTAGACCAGCTTCCTTTAAGCAATCAGTACAACTAACAGTACATTTGTTATTCTAGTGCCTAATTGTTTTTTTTTCCTTAAAGGAAAAGAGCTAAAGAGTTGAGGGCTAAACTGCCAGTAAGTGCTTCTCTGTTTTTACATAATTTATTATTTCTAAAGCACCTAAAATCAACCACGGAGCGGCTTTGAGGTTTGTCCAAAGTGCTGTGGGTGGTTCCTAGGAGCACATTATTCTGAAGAACTTCACAAGACCTGCTACTGATTAGTATTTTGTCCCCTGTCCACCCACACATTTCATTGTTGAAAAAAGCCCCTGGATCTTAGAAATAATGTTTGTGAGTTTGAGTTTTTGTAGAAATGCATCACTTCTGGTTCCAGTGTGTTTGAGGGTGACTCTCTTAACCAGTCTGAAGTAGGATAATTCAAAAGGGGGGACGGTTCTCTGTAGGAGAAATGCATCCTCCTCCTTTTGGAAATAAAAACTCCTGGGTTCAGTTCACTAAACAAAGCAATTCAGCAGCTTGGTTAAATTTCCAGCTAAGGAAAAAAAAAAACAGGAATTAGCTGGGCTGATCATTTTGAGTCCATATAATGACTGTTCACAGAATGTAAATTATCAAACCTTTTCCAAGAATAGCTTGTCACCGTATAGATTTGTAGCAGTACGTTTTGGCAAAATAGGAACAGGAGAGGACATGCTAAAAAAACTCAGTGATAATATAAATTTGATTTTAGTCCTGCAGGTATTCTAGGAAGGAGATAATATGAAAGCAGAAGATATCCTGTCCCACAGAATATCTTCTGCCCAAATAATGCACAATTATTGAATCAGAAGTAGGGTGGGGAAGTGGGACAAATCTAAGCTATGCAACGAAAGTGGAGCCTTTGAAGAAATGTGATTTTATTTTTAATATAGCTAATCTTCAACCCAACAACAGTATTGTATAGAGTCAAGTCACTTGGCATTCATTTGGTTTGAGATTGCACTGAACTCCGGCCTGGCTTTCTGCTAGGAGAAGATAGCCTCCAGGATATTTAGTTTTTAGAAGAAATGCCTCTGCTTATTCTGATCCAGTCTGTGTTTTGAATGGACAGGCTTGCTTTCTTTTCTCATCAAATCAACAAAGGGACATCCAGATCAAGCCTGTATAGGGTAACTCTTTCCAGCTTCCTACAGCCCTCTAGTTCTCCATTGCAGCCTTTGTTAAATTCAGTTCTGCATTCTCACTGAAAACATGATGCAGAAGAACGGTTGTTAAACACTTAGCACTTAGCCTACAGTACAAAACTGCCACAAATTGTGTATGCTTGGCGGAAGCTTATTTCTGATTTTGCTTTATTTTGTTTTTACTTCTCCTTCCAAGGAAAAAGGGTGATGTTTTTAGGCTGTTGTTGAGGGCACCCTGTTACATTTTGATTGACCCTTCTAAGAACCGTGGGGGTGCTGTTGCCATCCAAGATTTAGGAAAAGGGATATGGTGCTTCAGATATCCAGTTAGTAGCATGTTCTCTTCCATCTATCTGCTTGCAATAAATGGTGGTTTTGTAAGCAATCTCATGTCAGAAACTTAATTCAAAAGAACGTTTCTTTCATTTGGGCAATTCTCTCTCTCTCTCTCTCTCTCTCTCTCTCTCTCTCTCTCTATCTCTATCTCTCTCTCTCTCTCTCTCTCTCCCTCTCTCTCCCTCTCCCTCTCCCTCTCCCTCTCCCTTTCTCTCCCCCTCTCTCTCCCTCCCTCCCCCCTCTCTTTCTTCTGTTGAACTTGGTGTTCTGATGGCAGGTAGGTACAGTACAGTACAACAGAACTTGTTTCATGCAACCTGACACTTTAATAATTGGAGACATTGAGTTAAAATCTGGGAAATTCTGCTTTGTTCCTAATCTGTGGGATCCAATCCTGCCCGGTTTGGCTGCATAAGACCCAATATGTAAAGAACTAAAGTTTTACAAACCTTATATGATTTATAAAGATGCAGTACTTCAAACAATTGCTACTTACTTCTCTGCCTCACCAGCTTTGATGACGGACTTCCATAATCCAATTAACTATTTCAACAGCTCTATTAAAGAACTGTTTTTAAGATACTGGTAATCTATTTTTTTACAGTTGTTGATAGAAATTGTGATTATTTTAACCAAGACCTATCCATCAAAATGCAAAAACAATAGCATAAATCAACAATTGCAAAACACAATACGGGAAGTGAATAACATTCTCATTATTACATCAAATTCTCTGGGTATTGTATTAATGTCATAGGTACTTTACACACTAATTAGTTTTACTGCCATCATCTCTCTAAACTTAGTCAAAAGTACTGATTATTTATTTGTTTGTTTGTTTGTTTATTGAATTTATATTGCCACCTATTTGCCCAAGGCGGCTTACAGAATATAAAACCACATTTAAAACAATAAAAACTAACAAAAAGAATCAAATAAATTAATATAGTATAATATAACAAAATCACCTCCCATCCCCCGCCCCAGCGCCTGCAGATCACACGAGCCCTTTAATGATTATACTGTTAACTTTAAACAGCTTCAACAACACTTCTAACTAAAGTGGCTTATACTATTGTGAATATGTAGATTCGACCTTCATAACACATAAGCCACAGTTCATTTGACCATAGTTTACTGAGGGAATAAAACTGACAGGGCTTACCCAACTTACAAATCCATAAACCCTGGTTTGTAAAGTATATTTATAATTTCAGTTTCTAAAGGCCGCCCACTCACCAACGACTGAACAACTTGGGATTAAAAACAGCACTACATTAAAAGCATTGAAAATACATTTTGCTTTAATGCAACATGTGAGCCAGGCTCTTGGTTCATCTCTCAGTTCAGAAGAAGTGTTAGAAATATTAAGAAAGGACAAGTGAGAAAATAAGCGAACACATCCGTTTTGTGTCAAAAGACATGCAGAGAGATGAGGCAGGAAAGTGATTCAAACACACCAATCTTGACCTAACTTTCTAGAAGGCCTTGCTCTTAAGACTATCCCAACAAGCTTGTTTGTGCCCCAAACCATACATGAAAGAAAATCATGCCTTTAATACTAAGGTTAATTTCATTGGACATTGGGAGAATGAGCTACTTTCTAAAATGGAATGCTATAAAAACAGCATCCTGAATTAAGATCTGTATATACTGGAGAGAAAAGGATCTGGTTTGGATGACAGATCATATTAAACGTTTAACCATGTTTAATAAATAACAACTGGCAGGGTTTATATTGTATGCTACCTTTAGACATGATTTGCAAAAAGTAATCCTGGGTTTCACCCAAACCAAACCACATTATGGCTTAGCATCCTATGTGAATTGGACCTTGAATTCATGGAAATGGTTCTTTGAAACACCAAAACCTAGACAAGGTGGAAGCATTCAGTTTGCTTTGGAAAGCAGGAGGGGTGGACAGGTAAGGGTGGATATCATTTCCCTCACTGACTGAAAAGGGGAAAAAATTGTTCCCACAGGCTTTCTCCCCCACCAAATGAAATGGGATGGATCATTTCTCACATTCAGCCTGTGCTTTGCCACCCTAGCTAGCTTACACCCAGCTGCACCGCTACTTCCCAGAGCCTTACATGATAATTCCTTTATGGTTAGAATAAAAATATCTGTTAGCAACATGCAGCCCCCACATACGCCCACGGTGCCCATGGCAACAGGCAGACATGGGCAGGCAACGATGCTGGGGGGCTTAGTTTGCATGGGCTCAGAGGGTGCCATCATCTGCTCTGAAGAAATCTAAAACTCAGGAATCCATTCTCCGCTCCTGCTTTATGCTCTGCAGGGCGGGTTCAAAAAGAATTGACTCCACTTTCCCAAGGAGTGCTCTGAGCAGTGGGATGGTCCAACTCGCAATTCCCTATCCCCCTGCCTTATGCATGTCATCTTTGAGCATCAGCATTAGATGCTTAGCAAAAGTGAGGACCCATGCTTCTGCCTCTTGTGCAATGCCTTTGTCGCCTGGCCTCCTCATGAAAACTAGCAAGGTGGGATGGGCAGGTAAAAGATTGTCATTTCCTTAACTGACTGAGGCCAAGCTTGGACTCCCAATGACTGTCTTAGAAAGCAAAACAAAGCAGCAATACTGATTTGCTGGCTACTTTTCCATCCTGGCTCTTTGGCTTATTTGAAGGGCATATTGATTTTGTTGTATGAATGAATTGTCCAGAGCTGTTGGCTCTGTAAACACCTTTCAACTGTTTGCTTGTGGTCCGGGTTGTACAGTACTAAAGGAACTTAAGAAGCTACTTTAGAAGGATCAAGCTATTATTCCAGCTTGGCTAATATTGACCACTTACCAGCAGCAGTTGTCCAGCAGCTGTCAGTGGGGAATGCTTCCATCATCTGATGCCTGGTCTGTTCATCTGGAGATGAAGATTGCATTTGGCACCTTCCATACCATAATGCTAACGTTCCTTGATTGGATGAGTTCCCGATCTTGCTGCAGAAACCCATGGGAACAAGCTGGGGTCTTATTTATGGTTGTACCAATAATCTCTGCCACATGCTGATTTATTTTCTTGGTTTGTTTCAGAGCCTCTTATGCAAATCACTCTAAGAAATGAGCTCCTTCTCAAGGGCAGGGACATCTCATAGAATCTGAAAAATCTGCCCTTTGCTTGGTGGTATGGAGTAGATCATAGCTCTGGCACTAATTTCTAGGTCTAGCTACCAACATGCTGAACCATGATGTGACCTGGTTGGGTTTGTTAACATGCATTGTGTTAGCAAGTTATCCCAAAGGTGCTTTTTCAAAAGGCAACTGGACTTTGTTTTTGCTTGAAGACGTTTCGCTTCTCATCCAAGAAGCTTCTTTAGAACTGACCTGGATGACTGAGAATCTCCATAGACAGTTAGCAAGTTATGTGAACCAAGGTTTATGGGTTAGTAGGGGGAACCTGTAACTCATACCATGACTGGTGAAAGCTGGCTGTTTGATTCACTGCATACGAAGGTAAAACACATGCAAATGTAAGCAAATGGGGAGTTAAGTAGGGTTCTTGACTGTGTAAAGATGGCTTCTTTCTGGCTTAACTTGTGGTGCAAGCTCACCCTCGCCTATAAAGTGTGGAATGAATGAGCATGTATCACTTATCTTCCCTTGCCTTGAACGTCAGAGTCCTCATTTTGCTCATATTACGGTACATGTTAGTTCTTTTGATCCTATGAAATGTAGTAATTGAACAAACCACAAAAGTACTTGCCTGGACTTCCGCTTCAGGTTTGAGTCAATCAGAAGCGCTATCATCCAAGGTCTATCATTGTGGGAGTACGGACTCTTGCTTGATTGCTGAACCCACTCCGAATGTTAAAAAAAATGGTGCACACATTTTCACACAATGGCTGCCAAACAGTTGCTTTCAAGAGATGGTAAAAATGATCCCTGCCACCTGAAGGGCACCCATAGGAAGGGTGGGCTTTTTTTTTTTTTTAAATTAAGTTGGCACCTACAACCATCTGATTGAATCCCTACCAGTGGTGAATGCTATCTTAATATGTATATTTAGTCTTCTGGGGGGGTGGGGAAGGGCTACAATCATCCAATTGTACCGGCCACTTTGATTTGTTTGACCAGCCCTGTGGATATGTCTGCCTGCAGTCCCTTCTCTAGACAAAGGCAGAAAAGCATGTTGTTCCATTTCCATTTCCATTTCCTTTTGTGTTTTTAAATTTTTTATAGGCAGGAGAGAACATTTCCAAAGTGTTGGGATGTAGAAAATAGTCTTATTTTCTAAGAGATCTGTCAGGTCTCCATGGGCCTGACAAACTCTTGGGAGTAAAAGTGTTGCTGAAGGCATCTGCTTGGCTTTGAAGCAAGTCAGCTCCCATTAAATAATATTTTCATGAAAAGAATATATTTGTCAGGAGAAGAAAACTTCATGGCAACCCTTTCCTTCCTGATCCATATCCTGCCTGTCTCCAAAATGTCTCCTACTGCCATGAAGTTTTAAGATTCCTTCTTGAACTGCTTAAGCTTCCTTCCACTCTCTGTTTTTGTAAAATATTTTTGAACTTCCGTAGACCTTGAGGTTTTCCTGGCTACAGATCATTTTCTTCATTTGAAGGTGCTTTGACATAATAGAGTCATTCCTCAAAGAATGGTTGGGTTGAGTATTTGAGGCTAAAATAGAGTTGGCTAGCTTGTGATGGTATGCTGTGGGAACCCATCCAGTATGGTTAATGCATGATTCCATGTCCTATGCAATTCCAGTGACTTAATAAACCATGTTTCACCTATGTCTCAGTATAGCTAATGGATTGGCTGTTCTGTGGAAGCACCTGAGGAGCTACTGAAATCTAACTTTGTGACTCGAGACACAGAGAGAGACCATCTATCTAGCATCTATCTCAGTGGTGAAATCTAAAAATTTTCCCTACTGGTTCTGTGGGCGTGGCTTGGTGGTCATGTGACCAGGTGGGCGTGGCCAACTTGTAAAATGTGGTAAAACTCATTTAATAATGCTCTTGCTTAGCAACCAAAATTTTGGGCTCAATTGTGGTCATATGTTCTTTCTTTCTTTCTTTCTTTCTTTCTTTCTTTCTTTCTTTCTTTCTTTCTCTTTCTTTCTTTCTTTCTTCCTTCCTTCCTTCCTTCCTTCTTCTTCTTTCCTTTCCTTTCCTTCTCTTTCCTTTCCTCTTCTTTCCTCTCCTTCTTTCTTTTCCTTCTCTTTCCTTTCCTTTCCTCTTCTTTCCTTCTTGCCTTTCCTTTCCTTCTTTCCTTCCTTCCTTTCTTTCTTGTCTCTATCTCCCTTCCTCTTTCTTTCTTTCTCTTTCTCTCCTCTCGGTGGCGGGAGAAGGAAGAAAGTGCTCTGGGAGGGAGGGCAGCCGGCAGTGGCGCGTCCCGTCATGGGCTGGATGCGGGGAGCGGGACCCGAGGCAGAGGGGAAGGCAAGCGGGCTGCAGCCCTGCCATGCTTGGTGAAGCTGCTGCTGCTGCTATGGGGCTGAGAGGGGCGCCAGCACCGGTGCTCCGGGACGGCAAGCGGATGTCCCGGGGCTGCACATGCGGTGCACATGTGCAGCAGCCCCGGGACATCTGCCTGCCATCCCGGAGCATCGCTGCCACTTGCCCTTGCCTCCTTCTCTTTCTTTGGGTTGGCCCAAAGTCACCCAAGTGCCTAAGGTGTGCTAAACCCCATTCCACATCTTGCAAAGCAGACCACCATGGCTTGAGGTGAGGTCACGGCAGCCACGCCAAACAAACACTGCTCCGTTTATGGTTCTAGCAAGACGGACTGACTCCCGGACCGAGCCTCAAAACAACAATGCGGGGAGAGGCGTGGCTTCGGAAGGCAGCTGCAAGTGGCACCTCGGGCGCTTCCCCAACAAGACATCGTTGCCGCGCCGCTCATGGGCAGTTTGGCGCGGCAGAGCTCTCCGCCCGCTCGGCCGGCTGTCAATCATTCTCCCCTCTCAGCCACTCACTCACCCATCCACCTCGCGGCAGGGCAGGCGGGCGGGCTGGAACTCCCGCGTGTTCGCGGGTCCAACTCCAGGCACCTGGCCGCGTGCGTCCCCGCGCGCCCTTTTGGACAGCTCCTCATCACCCAGCGCCGCGCGCTACTTGGACACTTTCCCGAGCCCTCTCTCTGCCTTCCCACCCCGGGTGCGGCGTTTCCCCGAAGAAGCGCCACTTCCTCTTCCTCGCTCCGCTGATTGCAGGATATTCTCGCAGGCGATCGCGTGCACGCTCGTGTACACACACACAACACACACACATCTCTCTCTCTCTCAGGCACGCACAGGCCCCTCCTCTACTTCATCACCAAACCCCTCTTTCTTCGGAGAAAGCAACAACTGGCCAAGCGGGCGGGCGGGGGTGGCGAGCGGCGACGGACTGAGCCGCCCTCCTCTTTCTCCTCCTCTCCCCTCCCCTCCCCTCCCCTCCCTTTGCCTTGCCTTTCCCGGCACTGCCCCACCTCACTAGCCTTTAACCCCACGCCCATCTGCCTGTCCAAGAGTTCCCAGCCCGGACCTGCCGCCCCTCTATGAGTGATCCCAGATTGGGACCGCTTGCCGTCCCGGAGTGCTGCTGCCCCTCTCAGCCCCAGAGCAGCAGCAGCTGCGTCTCCACCAAGGGCCGCCCACCCACCCACTGGCCGGGCCGGGCTGTACGCCGACCTCAGAAGGCAAGTGGGCGTGGGGGACCGCCAGGAAGGCTGCTAGCTCCCTTCCCCACAGCCAGCCGGTTGGTTTGCCTGCCTTCGCAAGCTGGCCGCGGGGACACCGGGAAGGCCGCGTGGAAGGCAGGCAAGCATGTCGGGGCTGTGGGCTGCGGGGAATGGAGTAGGGAAGACAGGCTGGGACGGGGGGGAAGGGGCGGCTAGGTAGGCCGCGACTTCGCAGGCTTACCTGGCAGGCAGATCAGGGGCGCAGCGCTTCAGGCAGTTAAGCTGCAAAGCAGAGACTGGGCGGGCAGGGCGAGCGAGCGGCAACTGGGGGACCGGTTCGGGGGCATGGCCAGCCAGCCGTTGCTACTGGTTCGGCGAACCAGGCCACATGTCCACTAACGGTTCTCCCAAACCGGTCCGAACTGGTAGCATTTCATCCCTGATTGTGTCTGTCTGTCTGTCTGTCTGTCTGATTTGTCTGTAGGCTCATCTTAGAATACAACTCTGGGCAGCTAACAACAACAAAAACCATAAAATCAAGGGCATACATGAATTCAGTTCATGTGCATAGTTTTAAGAGTCAGTGCTTGTGCAAACCTAGAATATGGACTGAGTGAATGATGGTTTATTTAATAATGGGTTAGCATGTTGTGTGACAAACCAGCATGTTGCAGGAAACATGAAGAATCAGATTCAGGTAGTCCTTGACTTACAACTACAAACTGGGACCGGAACGTCTGTCACTAAGCAAGGTGGTCATTAAATGAGTCATGCCCAATTTTCACACCTTTTTTGCTGTGGGTTGTTAAGTGAGTCACTACGGACATTAAGCAAATCTATCTTCTCCTATTGACTGCTTGACAAAAGCAAACTGAGAAGGTCTACAAAGTCCCATTGACTTTGCTTGTCAGAAGCCGCCTTGAGTTGCCATGTGCGAGTAGGCGGCAATATAAATTTTCTAAATAAAAAAGGTCACAAATGGGGATCACATGACCCAGGACCCTGCAATCGTCCTAAATACATGATGGTTGCTCAGCACCTGTATTTTGATGATATGACTGCGGGGTGCTGTGAGGATTGGAAGCATAAGGACTGATCATAAATCACTTTTTTCAGTGCTGATGTAACTCCCAACTAAATGAATGGTTGTAATGCAAAGGGTAAGCCGAGCATTGCAGATCTGGGGTACCTCATTTGAAAATCCTGCCCAAAACAACTTCCTTCAAATCAAGCTAACACTATTTTGTGGCAGGTCTCAATAGGTAATGAACTAAAGGATCATAGTGAGGATGGTCAAAGTTATAATCCTACAGGTGGCACAGTGAGAATCCTGCCATGGTTCTTCAACATCATCGTAGAGGAGCTTCTCCACAAATCAGCTTCCCACAGCTAGGCTGTATTTGCACCCTTGCACTAAGCCACCCCTACTTGAATCTAGGTGTGACCCAACCCATCTGGTTAATCAATGGTTCCCTTCTCATATGTAAACCCAGAAAAAACAGGATGGGTTAAATAAAAAGACAAGAATCAATGGATGGAAACTAATCAAGAAGATACAGAATATTATCAAACATGGAATTTATTTTACCAGTGGTTGGAAAATGGGTGGAGATTAAAAATGTAATCTGCATTGTTAAGCAAATTAAATACCCAGACAACACGATGTTTATTACGCACTAATAAGAGCCGAGGTGGCGCAGTGGTTAGAGTGCAGCACTGCAGGCTACTTCAGCTGACTGCTAGCTGTAGTTCAGCGGTTCAAATCTCACTGGCTCAAGGTTGACTCAGCCTTCCATCCTTCTGAGGTGGGTAAAATGAGGACCCAGATTGTTGGGGGCAATATGCTAACTCTGTAAACCGCTTAGAGAGGGCTGTAAAGCACTATGAAGCGGTATATAAGTCTAAGTGCTAAGTGCTAAGTGCTAAATGTAAACAATAGAAAATTAATAAACTATTAAAAAAGAGAAACAACCTGGAATTAAGGAGAAACTTCCTAACAGCGAGGACAATCAACCAGTGCAACAGTGCGGGACATTGTTGTCCCGCACTGTTCAGACATTGTTGGCGCCCCATCATTGGAGGCTTTTAAGAAGAGACTGGACAGCCACTTGTCTGAAATGGTGCTATAGGGTCTCCTGCTTGAGCAGGGGGCTGGACTAGAAGACCTCCAAGGTCCCTTCCAGTTGTTTCTGTATTCTATTCTAAAACTCTTTTATCTATCATGCAAACTAAATAAGAGGAATGAATCATGGCAACAGAGGACCACATTGGCAAAGCAACCTTGCCTCGATTTTCTTGCAAGTAAGCCCCACCCTAGTCGAAGTCTGGCTTAAGTTTGCATCTCTAACTTCCTTCTGGGGTGCTGAGCAAGCACCTGAAGCCTCCCGAGCTGCAAAATGCTGGAGTCAGCATCAGGAAGCGGCTGTCAAAGGAGGCGAGAAGATGGCAGGGTTGGGTTGGATTTGAGGGCGACCTGCAGTGGCAGAAAGGGAGCAGCTACTGGACCCAGGTGTCCATCGGTGGATGAGGGAGGGAAGCGGCTCTGGGCAGAAGAGGCAGGAATACAGTCTCTTGGCAGGGAAAATGTTCTAGATAATAGAGTCATTTTCTCCAAGGCCGGCCTGGTCAGGAACTCTTGGAGCTGCACATGAGAGAGAAAGTTGTAGGACGGACTTGAGTCCACCTGGGGGGCGTGGAAGTCACCTGGAAGATACTGGATGGAGTTTGGGGCTCCATCACACGTCTGAATAAGGCTTCCGCCATTCCCTCCTCGGGAAGCAGAACGGCACGGTGCAATTCAGCAAACGCAGAGGGGAAGAGGCCGGGTCCATCACCCACCCCAGCCCAGAGGAGGGGGGCTTGCTGGAGCCGGAGGCAGCTAAGGGCGCAGGTGGGACTCCCAGCCCCGCACAGGCGGCAGCCGCTCCCGGCAGTGAAGTGGGCGAAGCGACACCCTCCGCCCCGTCGAAGTTGAGACGCGCCCACCCGCAAGCGAGGCGAACCGGGAGGCCGGTCGCCCCTCCCTCTCCCCCTCCCCCCCCCGGCAGCTCTCGCGGGCTCTGCCCAGTGCCGGGATCG